>CACVCL010022769.1:0-32568 GCA_902729485.2 Mus minutoides
TCAACACTAATGATGTCTCACTGCTTGTATTCAGGTAATCCCCATTTAACTTAATAATCCTTAATAATTAATTCAAACATATGCTGAACTGTGTAGTTGAAATCTTGGATCATTGTGTCTATGACACAGTTTGTCATGACAAACTCCAGTAAGTAGCATTTACAGATGGATGGGATGGAAGGACCTCCGAGTGGTGTATGATGGGATGGAAGGACCCCAGAGAGCTGCATGGTGCAGTGCTCCTGATTCACCACTTTTACAGATGCCCTCAATCCCACAGGCTATGACTTGCTTTTTCTTCTTCCTCCACATCAGTAAGTACCTCACCTCTATGCCTAAGCCTATTGTTCCTCGTGTAACCCACTGCAAAAGTGTGTCTCCTCTCAAATATAGCTACTTACACAACATGGTGGATCATGTCTGACGGTAACTGCCATTACAGCCGTAATAGCAATCCTAACAGTGCCAATTACCAGCACCACTTTCTGAAAGGCCTCCAGTACCCCCCACAGGACTGCACCTGATTACTCCAAGCCCATAGTCTAAGTTCTCTGTCTTTCTATGTGAGGGCCCTGATTGCTTCTACCCTAGTCCATGCCAGGACTCTCCTCAGAGGCCTTCCTTCCCATATACCTTACTCCCAACGCCAGTCTTCGCAGAAGATGCACAGTCTCTTTCTTGTAACATGGTGCCTGCTTAATTTGTGCTCCTGTACCTTTTTTTCTCTCCCATAGACCCCACCTATAGAGAGAGGGGATCTGTGGTATTCTCTGACATTGTGCACTATACACTCTGGGCTGTGTGACCACCTGAGCACACAGACAAGAGACTAAAACCAAAAGCATCTATACCCTCCTCCCCTAAAAGCTGAAGCCTTAGAGAGCAGGGATTGAGAGGTATGTACCATTCTATCCTGGGGCACAGATAGAGTGATTGTCAGACAACAAGATTGCCAATGTCATGGCCTCAAAGCCTCCCTCCCCCAGTTTTCAAGTAAAGTCATGAAATTGATATTAGCAAGTAGAAAACAGAGTTTGCACATTAAAATTAGGTTCTGGTCATGGCACATGTCTTTAACCCTAGGACTCAGGAGGCAGAGGCAGATAAATGTCTGAATTTGAGTCTAGCCTAGTCTACAGCGCAAGTTCCAAGATAGCCAGGGTTACATGGACAAACCTTATCTCTAAGTGAAAACAAACAAACAAACAAAGAAACCCCAAACACCCTACGTTTAGAGAACAAAGAGAAAATGTGCTTTAGGAAGGAGTCATTTGAAGAAATGCAGGTGTTACTGCAGTGAGCCCTTGCTCATTACAACGCTGATTCCTTTTTGGAGTTTAGCTCGCTGAAAATGCTGGCTATCATTGACTATGCAGAGTGCCTTGCTTTAATTCAAAGGTCACTGGGTTTCTCTCTTAGAAATTCCATTTACTGTCCT
Source organism: Mus minutoides (assembly GCA_902729485.2). Classification (NCBI taxonomy): domain Eukaryota; kingdom Metazoa; phylum Chordata; class Mammalia; order Rodentia; family Muridae; genus Mus; species Mus minutoides. Next base: position 1,439 of record CACVCL010022769.1, read on the forward strand.
TAAAATAGAAAAAAAAATTAAATTGGAAGAAACAAAATCTAATTGTCCTAATCTAAAAATAATAAAATATTTCATACATTATTTACGAGACACGTTTTATGTGGATACTCTTAAAAGTATTTCTGATATAAGGTTGTCGTATTTGATAAATTATGATGCACAGCAAAATTTGAATTTCAGATAAACACTCTTGCAATCCATGCTATCATATTTGGTATATATCCATAATAAAAGAAATATCATTTACCTGAAATTCAAAATTAACTGTTACAGCTTTACTTCTGATATATGTCTGATAAGACTATTCTAATAGGAGGCACAGAAAGCAATTTAAAAACTGAAACTTTTACACATTGCAAGCCAATACTGCCTTTTTTGACTTGTGGATATTCTGTATTCTGGATAGCAGGGTCATGGTATTCTAATTCTTTGTCATAAAGGTCATTCCTTTATGTGGCCCTGAGAGACTTCAGAGCAATTTCCTGAAAGTAAATTATTTTCCAATGAAGCAGAAACTCATGCAGCTTTTTCCTCTGCAAATGAGTCTAACCAGGTATTCAATAAATGACTCTACCTATTTTTCCCCAATTAGATTTTACTTCAATTATAGAAAGATGGTACCTCTCTTAGTTGTAATCACAACGCAAGGCCAACATATTGCTACCCTGCTTTCAGCACAGGAGGAGTCTGTGTTCAGAAAAGCTAAGGACTTGGGCCAGATACAGTGCCTCTGGAATTCAGGGAAGCAAGAGGAAGGAGAGGGCAGATACAGTTGATCCTCTGAGGTCAGGTGTGCCCTCTCTGGGTACCAGCGATATTTACATGATTTAAAGATTGGTAAGTAGAAGAAGAAGACTCTGCTAAAGAAGTTAAATCCCAAAAGCTGTTGCCTGTAGGTGGTATATGTTCTTCTAGCTGGCTGTCTTGTCTGGCCTCAGTGGGAGAGGATGTGTCACACAGAGACTTTATGTACCAGAGTTGGGGAATACCCAGGGGGCCTACACCCACTCAGAGAAGAATGGGAGGGGGGAAGGATTGTGGAAGGGTGTGACCAGGAGTGGGCAGTGAAGGAGATGTAAAGTAAATAAGTGAAAACTAAGTAAATAAATAGAAACAAGTTGTTAAAAGAAAAAAAAAAACAGAAACAATACTTTAGGCATATATTTTTCACAGCCTACTTTAATAAGGGTTCAACCTCCCTTCTAGCCTACCCACCAGAGGTAGTGGAAAAGAAAGGTTATTAGGATACAGGGAATGTGGACCTGTTTAAAAATAGTTCTTTGGGTAATTCCAAACTTCTTTGTTCTCAGTCCAGTCCACCACTGTCTTAGTTAGGGTTTTACTGCTGTGAACAGACACCATGACCAAGGCAAGTCTTGTAAAAACAACATTTAATTGGGGCTGGCTTACAGGTTCAGAGGTTCAGTCCATTATCATCAAGGTGGGAGCATGGCAGCATCCAGGCAGGCATGGCGCAGGCAGAGCTGAGAGTTCTATGTCTTTATCCAAAGGCTGCTAGTGGAAGACTGACTTCCCAGCAATTAGGGTGAGGATCTTAAGCCCACACCCACAGTGACACACCTACTCCAACCAGGTCACACCTATTCCAACAAGACCACACCTCCAAATAGTGCCATTCCCTGGCCAAAGAATATACAAACCATCACAATTACCAAACACCAAACATGAATCAGCAGCTTCAGTCCAGTCTACTCTGCAGGCACCACTCAGAAACCAGTAAGGGCAGTTCAATCCGGAAGAAACCATGAGGCTCACAAACTGGCCAAATATACAGAAAGGAAGTAGCAAGAAGCCACAGGAACCCCATGAGAGATTCTTTGTTGAGTTTCTTTCTACAATGTCACCACAAGCAAAGCTCAACAACACAATCAATGTAAGGTGAACCAACATATTTGTGTCTTCAATGAAGACTAGCAAGCCGGAGCAAGGCAAACCAACATGCTGAGGTAAATTTCCAACCCAAATATGTCCCAGCAATAAAAACCCGACTCAATTAATATGAATATATGCATATATATGAATATATCTGTGCCAAGATTGGGCAGATCTACCACTACACTGCCATCTTCCACATCAATGAGACTCCCTTAGAACTTACAGTTTCTCCAGGCCATGTGTTTCTGCTGGAGTAACTCAAAGATGCTCAGTTTCTTCTGTAAATCCAAGACATGGAAAGCTGTCAGGAGCAGACTGGTTTCAACAACAAATGAATAAATAACATTAAACATCATATATCTGTGGACTTCTGATGTTTTTGAAAACCAACTATCTATGCAAAGTAATCTAGACTGTTCTCTGTTACCTACTCTCAGCCATTTCTGATTAAAATAACTGAAAACCCTCTAACAATAAGCTCAGAGCCATGGGTTTCCTATTTAGCCCTTAACTCACAGGCTGAAACATCTCAGAGCTGTTTATAACAGCAATAGAAGGACTGGGTCCAAGACCTGTACTTCAAATTTTTTAGTATCAAATACAACCTATAATAACCACCCCCAGTCCCAAAGCTTAGGGAACTGGGACAATGACTCTTTATAAATTCTTCAAGCTGAATATAGGCGTTGAGATTTTTTTTTTTAAGTTTTAACTCTTGTTTTTATTAGATGTTTTCTTCATTTACATTTCAAATGCTATCCCCTTTCCTAGATTCCTCTCCAAAAATTCCCTATACCCTCCTCCCTCACCCTGCTCCCCAACCCACCCACCCCCACTTCCTGGCCCTGGCATTCCCCTATACTGGGGCATAGAATCTTCACAAGACCAAGGGCCTCTCCTCTCATTGATGGCTGATTAGGCCATCCTCTGCTACATATGTAGCTAGGGGAACAGTAGGGAAATGGGAGAGTTGGTTGGCCTTAAGAAGGTCACACCAATTATTGTACTAGTCTCTGATGTCTGTGTCCTGACTGGATCCAGATGAAAACCAAGACATCAGGAGATCATGCAGGCCAGTTCAGCATGTCTGATGATGACATTCACCAAAGCTATATATTCTGTAATATATATATATATATATATATATATATATATATATATATATATATATATATACAAACAAAATTTTGGCATCATCAAGATAACCTTTATGTTTGATTCTCTGGAATCTAGTTCTTCAGGGTGTCTCCCTCTATCAAATCTGATCCACATAACTCTATGAGGTGTAACACCTTAATCACCTTTTCAAAAACCACAAAACAAAACCTTTTCCCCAAATCAGCATATCCTTCTGTTGGTAACCAGGAAAACCTACAGCTTGCCTTCTGTCCCAGAGAATCAATAAAACAACCATAATACTCAAAATCACACACATTTTAGCCTATTTAGGCCTTTCTAATGTGTCATGTAAGGATATTAACCCAAAATTCCCATGGAACCCACGTTAGACAGATTATGAGTCTCCTGCAGATTTTATCATACCATCTTTAAAACAATTGAGTCACACTTCTATTTTTCTTTCCTTTTTCCTTTCCTTTCCTTTCCTTTCCTTTCCTTTCCTTTCCTTTCCCCTTTTCTTTCCCTTTTCCTTTTCCTTTCCCTTTCCCTTTCCCTTTCCCTTTTCCTTTTCATTTCTCCTTTTCTTCCCTTTTTCCTTTCCCTTTTTCTTTCCCCTTTCCTTTCCCTTTTCCTTTCCACTTTCCTTTTCATTTTCCTTTCCTTCCTCTTTCCTTTTTCCTCTCCTTTCCTCTTTCCTCTCCTTCCTCCTTTCCTTTCCGGTCCTTTCTCCTTTGCTTACCATTTTTCTTTCCCTTCCTCTTTCCTTATTCCTCTCCTTTTCCCTCTCCTTTTTCCTTTCCTTTTTCCTTTCTATTCCTGCTTATAAGAGGCAGCTTGTAAAACTAGGATTTAAACCCAAAATTCCCATGGAGCCTGCATTAGACAAAATATGAGTGTTCTGTAAGACTTATTAGAGAAATATATATTTATACCATCTTTAAAGCAATTAATTCTAACTTCCACTAATTCTGCCTATAGGAAGCAGGTAGTTTTTTTTTTCAATTTTTTTATTAGATATTTTCTTAATTTACATTTAAAATGCTATCCCGAAAGTTCCCTACCCCCTCCCCCCTGCCCTGCTCTCCTGCCAACCCACTCCCACTTCTTGACCCTGGCATTCCCCTGTATTGGGGCATATAAAGATTGCAATACCAAGGGGCCTCTCCTCCCAATGATGGCCGACTAGGCCATCTTCTGCTACATATGGAGCTAGAGACAGGAGTTCTCCGGGGTTCTGGTTAGTTCATATTGTTGTTCCTTTTCTGGGGTTCTCAGCTTCTAGGGTTCTATCTCTAGCTTCTCCATTGTGGGCCGTGTGTTCCATCATATAGATGACTGTGAGTATCCACTTCTGTACGAGACAGCTATATCAGATTCCCTTAAGTAGGCACTAGCTGTCCTATGCAATAGTGTCTGAGTTTAGTGACTGATTATGGGATGGATCCCCGGTGGGGTAGTCTCTGAATGGTCCATCCTTTCATCTTAGCTCTAAACTTTGTCTCTGTAACTCCTTTCATGGGTATTTTGTTTCCTATTCAAAGGAGGAATGAGGACTTCCTTGTTGATGTTCTTGTGTTTTGCAAATTGTATCTTGGGTATTCTAAGTTTCTGGGCTAATATCCATTTATCAGTGAGCGCATATCCAATGACTTCTTTTGTGATTGGGTTACCTCACTAAGGATTATATTCTCCAGATACATCCATTTGCCCAAGAATTTCATAAATTCATTTTTTTAATAGCAGAATAGTACTCCATTGTGTAAATGTACCACATTTTCTGTATCCATTCCTCTGTTGATGGACATCTGGGTTTTTTCCAGCTTCTGGCTATATAAATAAGGCTGCTATGAACATAGTGCAATATGTGTCCTTTTTACCAGTTAGAACATCTTCTGGGTATATGCCCAGGAGAGGTATTGCTGGATCCTCTGGTAGTACTATGTCCAATTTTCTGAGAAAACGCCAGACTGACTTCCAGAGTGGTTGTACAAGCTTGCAATCCCAGCAGCAATGGAGAAGTGTTCCTCTTTCTCCACTTCCTCACCAGTATCTGCTGTCACCCGAATTTTTTATCTTAGCCATTCTGACTGGTGTGAGGTGGAATCTCAGTGTTGTTTTAATTTGCATTTCCCTGATGATTAAGGATGTTGAACATTTTTTCAGATGTTTCTCAGCCATTCAGAATTCCTCAGTTGAAAATTCTTTGTTTAGCTCTGTACCCCATTTTTTAATGGGGTTATTTGTTTTTCTGGAGTTCAGCTTCTTTAGCTCTTTGTAGATGTTGGATATTAGTACCCTATCAAATTTAGGATTGGTAAAAATCCTTTCCCAATCTGTTGGTGGCCTTTTTGTCTTGCTGATTGTGTTTTGCCTTACAGAAGCTTTGCTATTTTATAAGGTCCCATTTGTGAATTCTTGATCTTACTGCACAGGCCATTGCTGTTCTGTTTAGGAATTTTTCCCCTGTGCCTATATCTTTGAGGGTTTTCCCCACTTTCTCCTCTATAAATTTCAGTGTCTCTGGTTTTATGTGGAGGTCTTTGATCCACTTAGACTTAAGCTTTGTACAGGAGATAAGAATGGATCAATTTGCATTCTTCTACATGATAACAGCCAGGTGTGCCAGCACCATTTGTTGAAAATGCTGTCTTTTTTCCACTGGATGGTTTTAGCTCTCTTGTCCAAAGATCAAGTGACCATAGGTGTGTGGCTTCATTTCTGAGTCTTCAATTCTATTCCATTGATCTATCTGTCTTTCGCTGTACCAGTACCATGCAGGGTTTTTTTTGTTTGTTTGTTTGTTTGTTTGTTTTTTTATCACAATTGCTCTGTAGTACAGCTTGAGGTCAGGCATGGTGATTCCCCCAAAGGTTCTTTTATTGTTGAGAATAATTTTTGCTATGCTAGGTTTTTTATTATTCCAGATGAATTTGCAAATTGCCCTTTCTATCTCAGTGAAGAATTGAGTTGGAATTTTGATGGGGATTGCATCGAATCTGTAGATTGCTTTTGGCAGGATAGCCATTTTGACTGTATTAGTCCTCCCCATCTATGAGCATGGGAGATCTTTCCATCTTCTGAGATCTTCTTCAATTTCTTTCTTCAGAGACTTGAAGTTTTTGTCATACAGATCTTTCACTTCCTGAGTTAGAGTCACACCAAAGGAAGCAGGTAGTTTTTAATGGTTAAGCTTTCTGCCTAGAGCAGCCATCCTGTTATACCATCTATCTGTTGTGCTCTCTACTTTGAGCCACAGACATTTATTTAATTAATACCTATTATAATATCTATCTGTTGTGCTCTCTACATGGAGCCACAGACTTCTATTGATTAATACTTGTTCATAGCAGGCAGTTATCACTGCTCTCTCTCTACTTGGAGTCAGTGACTAATATTTTCTATCTAGTTATGAACTTTTATCTTAGGTTAGTTGAATTCAAATCAATATGTTCGGTGCCATTTTGTTGAGATAAATCTCCAACCCAAATATGCCTGGCAATGAAAACATGACTCAGTTAATATGAATATATGCTATGCGCTTAGATTGGGCAAATCTACTGCTGCACTACCATCTTCCACATCAATGAGACCCCTTAAAACTTGCAGTTTCTCCAGGCCATGTGCTTCTGCTCTGCTTTTCTTCCTCCTCCTCCTCTGCATCCTCTCCCTCTTCCATTTTTTCCTTCTTCCTCTCTGCCTTCTGATCCACCTTCCCTTTTATCTGCCCAATCATCAGCTCTCCTTTATTTTACAAATTAAGGTGGGAAGCAGGTTTATAGGAAATCACCTGAGTGCTGACTCATTCCTTGTTGGCAACCACTCACAGGAGAACAGAATTAACATCAAATATAATTAGCCTTATATTTCCAAAGAAAGGACACAATTATAGGTTATGACAGCTTGATTCTGCCAAGACAGAGTAGACTAGTCCTTAATATTCCTGCACAGCATATATTCCTATTAACTGAGTCATGTTTTCATTGCCAGGGCATATTTGGGTTGGAGATTTACTGCAAGACCAATGCTCTAGCTTCTACTATCTGTGGGGTCATACTTATACTCTTCCTAAACATCACTTGTCCTTTCATATGTCTGCTATAGCAAAACATTCTTTCACCTGTGTGCCCCAGAAAAACATCATTTGCCATAACTGACTTCCCAAAGAAACTAGAAGTTTCTACTCCACAGTACAGCAGAGAGTAGAGAAAGGCAACTTTACACTTCCAACTGAAATTGGGATACAATGTATGTGAAGCAGGTGAAGGTAGAACAGAAACACAGCCAAGGCAAAACACAAGAGGGTCGGACTAACAAAGGGTCAAGATCCTGTATTTAATAGAAATAGAGTTGTAATTAAGAAATCTAACCTGTCACGCATTTAGCAATGAACGTAAACCGAGACTGCAGAAAAATAATTCAGGAAAGGGAACAGCAAGCCTGAACGACTGCTTGTGTTTGTGAATCAGGAAGACAAAGGACTAAACATAATCTCAAAAGACAGGAAAGTCTCAGACAACAGTTAGAGAAGCAAGAATACCCTGTGAGAGAAAATCCAAATCCCAGACTGAAAGATGGAAGCCACTCACTAAGGAACCTCCCAGAGGGTCACAGAGTGCTTTAAAGGAGAAATGAACACTGAGGACCCAACATGTTGATGCTCCATATTTGAACAAAAAGGGGAAATCTCAGGGCTAGGGGGATGGCTCAGCCATTAAAGGCTAAACCCGGAGCGAGCAATGCGAGCGAAAAAGGGGAAATCTTCAGGTTTGAAAGTGAAATGGATAGATCAATGACTCAGAAAAAGAAAATCAAATTAAATTCAGATTTATTTTTATTTCCAATGTCATATAACCTTCCAGTAACATGAGCAGAAAAGTGTGTGTTGTAAAATTCTACACTTGCTCTTGAATTCCAGGGCATTTATTGTGAACTAATTTCATTCCAAGTACAGGACTGGGGTGGCCACACACCTAAGGTGTAGATTTGGGAACAGTGGAATGTATGCCCACAGATTTTCCAGTCGAAAAGAAAGCAAGTTGCAATTGTGAGGACACAGCTTCTTCCCTGGGATGTAGGAAACGTTGCATCAGTTGATTCATCCATCCAGAACACTTTCCTAAGGATGAAAATAGAGGAAAGAGTGAAGGAAAAGAACTCAGTTTTTCTCAAATGGGAGGAGGAACTGCATTAAAGAACAAAAGGCCAAATTACTGCCCTGCCCACACATGCCCAGATACTCAACAGTACTCAGCACACAGCTACAGGGCAGGGCAGCATCTTTCATCAGCTTCCTGTGGGAGCTATATATTCTCACCATTGGCCAGTACCACTAAGGACCTAGGAAAAGCCCCATCTGTCCACTGCCAAGTCTGCCCACAGCCACACTTGCCTACCTGCTATATAAATCTGAAGTCGCATATGCGTGAAGCCAGTTCTGACTGCAGCCACTCTGGCCTATACTCATGTATGGTGGTATGTATGGGATGCCCCCAAAGTGTTGGACCTTTGAACTCTTGGTGCTCCATTGGTGATGATGTTCAGCAAGGATTAGGAGGTGTAGCTTGTAGGAGGAAGTATGTCACAGGAGGTGGGCTCTGGGGGCTTAAGAGACTAATGCCATTTCTTTTTTTTTTTCCAATTTTTTATTAGATATTTTCTTCATTTACATTTCAAATGCTATCCTGAAAGTCCCCTATAGCCCCCTACTCCCCCACCCACCCACTCCCACTTCTTGGCCCTCATGTTCCCCTGTACTGGGGCATATAAAGTTTGAAAGACCAAGGGGCCTTTCTTCCCAATGATGGCCGACTAGGGCATCTTCTTCTACATATGCAGCTAGAGACACGAGTTCTGGGGGTACCAGTTAGTTCATATTGTTGTTCCACCTATGGGGTTGCAGACCCCTTCAGCTCCTTGGGTACTTTCTCTAGCTCCTCCATTGGGGGCCCTGTGTTCCATCCAATAGCTGTCTGTGAGCATCCACTTCTGTGTTTGCCAGGCACTGGCATAGTCTCACAAGAGAGAGCTATATCAGGGTCCTTTCAGCAAAATCTTGCTGGAGTATGCAATAGTGTCTGGGTTTAGTGGCTGATTATGGGATGGATCCCCGGGTGGGGTAGTCTCTGGATAGTCCTTCCTTCTGTCTCATCTCCAAACTTTGTCTCTGTAACTGCTTCTAGGGGTGTTTTGTTCCCAATTCTAAGAAGGGGCAAAGTGTCCACACTTTGGTCTTCTTTCTTCTTGAGTTTCATGTTTTGCAAATTCTATCTTGGATATTCTAAGTTTCTGGGCTAATATCCACTTATCAGTGAGTGCATATCATGTGAGTGCTTTTGTGATTGGGTTACCTCACTCAGGATGATACCCTCCAGATCCATCCATTTGCCTAGGAATTTCATAAATTTATTGTTTTTAATTACTTCACTCTCTGCTTCCTGTTTATGGTTTATGACATGAGTTCTTCCTACTCCTTTCCCTCTGGAACCCTAAGCCCAAAAAACCCTTCTTTCTATGAATTGTCTTCCTCATGGTATTTTATCACAGCGATAGAAAAGTCACTAGTATACCATGCCTGGTTAAAGACACTGCCTGCGGTCATAACTACATGAAGGTGTGTCCAGCTACCAACAGGCCTGCCTTTATGGAGTCACACCAGCTTCGACCTCTCCTCTCCTGACCTCAGCCTCCCCTTCCCTCAGTTTCTTCTGACCTGAGCATCTCCCTTCCCTCAGCCTCTCCTGCCCAGTTCACATTGAGTCATATTGAGTCTGAGGTCCTGAAGAAGATAGTGTGAATGGCTGTGCTCAGCTTGATTTCTCTTTCTATTAAGTTCAGGGACCCTAGGTCAAAAAATGGCGAAATCTGCATTCAGGGTGACTCTTCCTGCTTCAGTTAACCTAATCTATAAAATTTTCCACAGACCTGTCCAGGGACAAGACTTGTCATCAAGTGGATTCAAGGTCCTGTCAAGCTGGTAATCAATATCAACCATTACTTATTTGTAAAACAGTGCAAATACCACTTTATATGTGACATAGAAATTTTTATGATTTAAAGCAAGTCTTTTATCCAAAGATTTCAGAGCCATCAATAAAAGCCAAATGGGCTTTAAAAGAAATTATCACTGAATTTCATAAGAGTCAATAAAGTCTACTTCTGATGTTGATCATTTAAAAAAAGTATATAGATTTGAAAATGCTTTTTTTTTAAGGAAATAAACTGAAAATCTTCTGAAAGAGTGCATTATTCCAGTTGGGCTGTCTTAACAACACTTCACTAGCTAATGGCTTCAATAAATGAATAAAAAATAAAAAAAATAAATAATGGAAACCTATTCTCCACAATTTGAAGGCTGCGAGTCTAGGGTTTGATCTGATATGGGTTCTGGTGACAGCTCCATCCTGGCTTTGGCTGGCTGCCTTCTTGCTGTGTTTATGGAGTGGTCAGGAAAGGCACAACACTGGAGCAGGGAGGAGGTGGGAGGTGGGTTCCTTCGGTGGTGGGAGCAGGGAGGAGGTGGGAGGCGGGTTCCTTCGGTAGTGGGTGCATCTTTTTATAAGCACAGTAACCTTCTCAGGTCACACACATAGCCAAATTTAAACTCAGTTTCTTCCTTATACCAATTGCAGCCAAGCTGGGTCAGGGATCCATACAGGGTCAGTTCACAGTGAACATGTTCACACAGAGCACCTGGACAGAGTAGAGACAGGTCTGTTATCAAGGGTTCAAGGAAGGCTTAGGGGATACAAAGAGACAACAGAGGAGACAGACTAGAAAGAATGAGAAAACTTCTCTGAGTAACAAAACTCTGAAATGGGATGATTTCATTCCCCAAATAAGTTATTACCATGGACACACACTAATATACTCACAGGCTGTGTGAAGCAATGATAACCAACAAGATAAGGGTCATGGGGTTGGTAAAAATAATGTGAGATTTAGAGTGAAAATCAAGTCCAAAGGGGATAAAATTAGCAATCCACTCTAAAGAGATAATGAAGTAGCCTTCTAAAATACATATAAAAAGATATGCAAATGCAAAGCTTGGTATTTTCTTTTTAATTTGAGGTTAAATTTATAAAACATCATATAATACTCAGTTTACGCTATTTGCACATTAATGACATTTAGGCCCAAACAACCACTAAGATAGCAGCAATCCTGCAGCTGACATGTTTCTTTCTCTTCTATTTTAAAAAATAAATGTTTCCTCTTTAATAAAGATTAACAGATGCAGGGCAAATGCTCAGAAAACTACAGGAGCCCAGAGAGCAGGGAAGACGGGGGCAAACAATGCTGTAGTTCAAAGCACAGTCTGGGGAGCGTGCTGCACCCAGGGTCACGGAAACTCTGCAGAGAAATGATTTTCGGGGTGTGGGAAAGGCTGCACCCCAAAAAGAAGCACAGGTCAAGGTGGAGAGAAATACACAGCTCTCAGGTGATACAGTAACAAAAGATTTCACTACTGACAAGAGCCCTGGAGTAAGCTTCATGATACATCACCTTGGGAAACTTCCACAAAAGAAAAAACTGAAGGGTATGCACATGAATTTGTATGCTTGTTCCTTTGCATATAAAGCAGGGGAAACCAGAAACTTGTGCTGGGTGCATTTTAACATGACTCTGAAGGAACATATTGATGGGATCATTTGTTGAAATACTTATGAGAAACAGATGAAAACACATTTGGATTAAGAAGGGATGTCGGTTGAATAGGGAGAATACAAAATACAGAAAACCAATAGCTTCTTTCTATAGTATACACAGTAATCAGAAAAGCACTTGGAAATAAGCTCTTCATATAAACTAAATAAATTGCCAAATAACAAACCTTCAAATGTGTCCAACTCCTTGAAGTAAGCTGAAGTCACCCAGAATGTTCTAGAAGATGACCTAATGGCTTCAAAGTGACTAAAGAGGAAGATATCACTGTGTCAAAAATATCAATTCTAACCAGATTAAGACAACAAAATCCCTTACTGTCCAGTGCCCACATGTCTCTGACCAGCAGAGACTTGGGAATAAATGACACAGGACGCCAAGGTGGGTTCAAGCAGCTTGCCTTTGCAGCATCTACTTTATTCTGCTTCTCTCTCTCTCTCTCTCTCTCTCTCTCTCTCTCTCTCTCTCTCTCAGGTTTCACACAGCTGCAGCCATTCACTCACTTACTCTGTTCTCTCCTACTCCGCTCTCTAACACTGGTGCTGCTCTCCTCATCTGCTGCTCTCTGGCCTAATGCTGCTGGCGCTCTCATTGGTGCTATCTAACACTGGTCCGGTCTCGGTCTCCTCATCTGGTCTCTCATCTGGTCTCTCTCTGCAACTCTGGTCTCTGGTCTCTGGCCTACCTCATCTGGGGCTGCCCTCAATTTATACTCCCATTCACATGCCACCTCACACCACCCAATCATAGATGCACACATCCAAAGCAGCATGCAGGACTGGCTGATAGAATAGTATCAAGAGATGTTGCTCTAATCTCTCCAACGAGTTACACGCGCTGCTTTTATTGCACATGACTGAGACTGGGATAAACAAGCGAGGTCACAGGGCTTGGCATAGAGCCAGGTGCTATCTTTGGCCCATGCGACCACACCCGCTCCCCACACCTTACCATCCTGGGGAATGAACCTCAGAACCCTGTGCCCACCAACCCATGTGTTCATACCCAAAGATACATAGTTCCTTCACCAAAACCAGGTTGATATTTACATATAACAGAAGTGCTTCCTCTTACTTACTTTAAATCATTTCTAGGTTGCTCTCAATGCCTAAGGTAGTATGCATGCTAAGTAAACACTGGTTATATTGTATTGCCTAAGGAATAAGATGAATTGTGTCTGCTCAGGACACATTCAGCACCCTCTTTGGCCTCCCTTCTAGATGTGAAGACGGTATTTTCTGTGTGTCCGCATAAGTACATCCCTTTCTATGTTTCCGTTTTATGTCCTAATGAGTTTTATGCAGACACCACTCATTTAGACAATGGATCACTTTAGGGGTCTCCTTTTAAATTTATCTCCTTTAAAAAGGCCTCATCTTCAAGTAACCCAATGCATGATGGAGAAGTTGACTCATGGAATTGCAGTGACACAAGTCACAGCAACAAGAATGAAGAGGCAGGGAAAAGACCTGCCCCATCAGTTCCTGACTGATGCAGGAACAATGGGAAGAGTGAAAGGCCTCACCTAAGGCATGGTCCAAGACATACATGGACCAGACCCACCATGATTCCAGGGAAATGTGTTTAAATAGAAGAAGCATGAGGTTATGTTCATCTCTGGTTGACCACCAGAGAGATACTCTTTCCCAAAACACACACACACACACACACACACACACACACACTTCTGCATCAGCCTGTGTGAAACACATGAAGCAAACCCCATTTTCCTTAGGTTCCACCCACTGAAGCAATGTAAATTAGACTGGGAGAGAATCCATTCCCCAGAGCTTATGCAATGTGGTACTCTGCAACCAGTCTTCACCTAAAAAAGTTTGAAGCCTTTCTTGTTATATCTTCCACTGAGCTTTGAAATATTTTATTGCAAGAAGTTGAAGAGATGATTCAGTTAGTGACGTGTCTACTGCACAAACTTGAGTCTCTGACTTTAACTCCCCAGAAGCCACATAAAAAGTTGCCTTTTATAATGTTTCACAGTTATAATTCCAGTATTGGGAAGACCCTGGCGCATGCTGTATGACAGCCTAGCCTAAAGGGTATGTGCCAGGCTCCTGTGAGACATCCTCTCTTAGAACAACATGGAAGGTAATTCTGGCCTCTACAAACATATTTTACTCATGCACACATTTGCCCATGCTCTGGCGACAGATGCACCCACGCAGAACAAGTACATGCATGAACTGTCTAAGCAGTGAAGAAAACCACTAAAACCAACCACTATTATTCACACATGGAAAAACCTTCACTTGGTGCCCAAATTTGTCAAAGAAAACTTGCCTTTTGAAAGACTTAGAATCTACAGTAAGCACTTTTAACATTGTTATGATCTGACAAGAGAATTTCTGCTTTGGCTCATACTTTGACTGGATACAGTCCATCAGGGCAGGGCACATGTTGTACCAGCAGCTGCTACTTTCTATGGCAAGAGTAACACGAAGCTGCTTACAAACATGTCTATGGGCCTGAAGAAGGGAGAGAGCATCTACAAGAATCTGGGGCAGGATGGAACCCCCAAGACCTTTCTGCTAGTGACCCACTTCCAGTAGCTAGGTCCCACCTTCAGAAGGTTCTGCCTCCTCCAGAAACAATCTAGACAGCAAGTGTTCAAACACACTAGTCTGTTGAGGACATTTCATACTTAAGCCATAACAGCAGGATGTGTCCCAGGAAATGACCCGGAGAGGGAAAGCAAGTGACAGAGACTACCCACCAGCCTTTGACAAATGGCACAGCACAGGCAGCATTAAAATAAATAAGTGCTCCAGATGCAGTTCCAGCTGCATGCTACAAACATAAAGATCTGCTGACAAGGAGACCATGACCTGGCATAAAGCTGAAGTCGTGCCAGTTTATAGTGTGGCAAAGGATGTCTTGAAGTGCTCATTATTCTGCTGATTTCTGCTTTCATTTGGTCTAAAGTTATCCTGCAACGGAAAACCTGGAGACATTAGATCTTTTCCAGTACCCCAGAGACAGGAATCAAAGGGCCCAGAATCTACTGAACATATCTAAAAATGCAGTACAGCACTGTAGACCCACGGCCTAAGCAAAAGCCTTCTCCCAAAAAGTGATATACACAGTTCCTACACCTAAGCAACACCCCTTTATTTCCTACCACAGATAATTACAGTTCAGTCCTGAAACATGTGTGTGTGCAAAGTCACCTTTAAATGAATGATAACAATCTGTACAGAAGCCCAAATCTTCATAAAACCGAGCAGCCTAGAGCCAGAACAGCACAGGACATGAAGAGCTAATGACAACATTCTGCCTAGCCCAGCCCAGAGTCTCCAGAAGCTTTAGGAGGCCATAGCAGGACTGGTGAGCTCTGAGGTGCTCACAGAAACCCACACCACCATGCTGTCATGGTAACATATTGTAAACACAAGGGGCTTCACCCCCATCATGTTGCTTTACGTGGTCTCAATATTTCTCTTCCAAGCATGTCATGTCCGGGGTGTGGCTTCGTCATTCATGATTTCAGGATGCACTTATTTTTATTTTATGTATATGAGTGTTTTGCCTACATGCACAGATATGTGCCATGTGAGTACCTGGTGCCCTCAGAGGGCAGATGAGGGTATTATGTCCCACTGAACTGAAATTACAGACGTTTGTGAGCTACCACATGGGTGCTGGAAACTAAACCTGGGTCTTCAGCAAGAGTATCCAGTGCTCTTAATCACTGAGCCATCTTGCCAGCCCTGTGAAGTATATTTTTAACATGTGACTATTTGCAAAGTTCAGTAGGCCCCCTGCACCTGGAATCTTGGCAACTATAAAATACTGAGTGACATTTTTGAACTGGTTATCTGAAAGAGTATTGTGTTATCTAAAGTTGCTATACAGACACAAAGTACAGGGAGATTGGTAATGTTTTGCCCAGATGGGGTGGAGATTTATACCTTTGTTTTTCTTTACTGGTTCCACATAAAATATGGGACAAAACTGCCTGAAATCGTTAACAGTATTGGGAGCAGTTGTGTACCCCTGATCATTCTTACTAATGAAATAGCTGTAAAAAACCTTACCTAGTCCTCAGATATGTTCCTAGAACATGACATAGAATCTCCAGATTTCTTTGTGTTGTCTTCGTCACTCTATAGACAAATGAATATATACTGTAACAAAGCCAAAATCAATTCCCATGCACAGCAGAGCACACGGGTTAGGTATGACAGAGACAGGGCTTTTGGGGCACCCAGAGAGAAGAGGCTTGGAACCCTGAGGGTTGGGAAGCAATGAGACTGACATTCTAAATATCCCCAGAGCAAACCTTTGTAGAAACCTACGCAAAGGAAGCTGCATCTAAAGTGAAGGGGGAGGGGTGGATATCGACTTTCATTTTATTCTCTTCAGAGGTAAGTGGAGAGTGCAACATGACAGTGGTCCATTTCCAAATATAAGACGTGGTGGTTAGTGTTGACTGTCAACTGCACAGGGTCTGCTACCACCCAAGAGACAAACCTCTGGCATGCCTGTGAGGGAACTTCTAAACCAGGTTCACTGAGGTAGTAAGACAACACCCCAACTGTGAGCATTGTTAGGAAGAGAGCAAACTCAGGAGCAGTCTCCTCTCTCTCTCTCTCTCTCTCTCTCTCTCTCTCTCTCTCTCTCTCTCTCTCTCTCTCTCTCTCTCTCCCTCCCTTCTTCTCTTTCTCCCTCCCTCCCTCCCTCCTTGCTTCCTGAATTAGAACACAGTGTAGCCTTCTGTCTTGAGCTTCTTCCACCATGCCTTCCCCCTTCCCCGCTTTCTATCTTAAGATTACAAGCAGAAATACATCCTCTTTTAAGTTGATTCTTGCCAGGTACCTACAGAAAGGAATGAAACAGGAGTAGAGCAGGCACAGGCCCTCCATTGCAACAACAGTGGGGACGTGGAACAGGGATGGATGCCCTGAACAGTGAGCACATTATACCCAGAACAGAAAACATCTCAGAGTGTACACATGCAGGAGACTCGTCGTGGTGAGCCAGAGAGGAGAGCAGTACCACGCTCTGTCAATTCAAATCAGAGAGAGGATAGTTTGGGCTGGCTTCGGCGAGCCCATCAGAAACACCAAGCTATTGATTGGAGGGTATGTGGAGTCTTCTTCATTGGGAGGAGGGCTAGGAGCCAGTGGATACTTGAGTTATCTTCTGTGATATCAGTTTAATGTCCCATGTCACATGACCAAGGAAACCTGAATCTCGCTTGGAGAAAAGAGGCAGCTGGGATGATCCTTCTGTGTGCTGACATTTACTCTCTGCGGTGACGCTCATTAGTGAAGGAGCACAGGCAGCTGAGGAGCAGGTGGAAACAACAGGCCTCTGCTCTCTCTCCCCCACCTCACCTCACACCTGTGAAGGAAGCCTCCAGAGAGAAGAGTGGAAAGGTTGCCTGCTGTGTCTACTCCCATCAGCATGCATGCTCCAAGCATCAAAAGCAACAGTCTCCCTATTCTTAGAGAGAATATTATGGCTAAAGACTGACACCGCCAAGAAAGGGAGAAAAACACACAGTTTAAAAGGAAGCCATATAGGAGTACAGAAAGAACTATGGTTTAAAAAGAAACCCATAGAAGCAAGCAAGGGAGAAAAAGGCCTGTGGTCGTTTACATGAGAATGGTCCATATAGACTCACATATTTGAATGTTTGGTTCCCAGCTGGTGGAGTGTATAGGACGAATTGGGAGGTGTGGTCTTATTGAAGGATGTATATCACTGGGGGCAGGGGTGGACTTGGAGATTTCAAAAGCCCATGCCAAGCCCAGTCTTGCTCCTTTTTTCTCAGCCTCCTACCTGGGGATCTGGGTGTAAGCTCACAGCTATTACTCCAATGCCATGCCTGTCTGCATGTTTGCTGGCCTGCTAATGGGTTTCTCCCATGTTGGTCATATACTAACCCCCTGATTCTGTAAGCAAGCCCCCAGATAAATGCTGTCGTTGGTAAGTTGCCTTGGTCATGGTGTCTCTTCAGAGCAATAGAACAGTGACTAAGAGAGAAGTCAGATTATAGAGGACAGTTATAAAGGGTTAATAAGATGACTCGGCAGCTTGAGGTGCTGACTGCCAAGCCCGATAAGCTGCACTCAGTCCCTGGATTGTACAAGCTGTCTATTGACCTCCACGTCTGTATCAGTGTACCCTATATGCACGTGAGTACAAGCACATACATGAGATATAAGTATATGTTAAAACATAGAGAAGTTGTAGGGTTATCTTTGACAACTTTGCTTACCATGGCTGACACTTATAAACTTAACCAAGACCATTCAAACCCCAGTTGATGACCAAATGAAGCATCCTATTGGAAGAGACCAGTAGGCCTCTCACAGCTGATGGGTCTCTGCACAGGGAGCCACAAAGCAGCGTGTCCATGTGAAATAATTGTGGCTTTGTAATTGTCTTGTCCTCAGTCTATTTAAAGCGTTGATGTGATCATAGTTCATGGGACTTGTTTATCTTAAAGTTCTTCCAAGTGGCATTGTGAGCCAAGATGTTGACAACACAATATAGCTGGACCTGGTACAGAGAAAGTGATGTGCTGCTAGAAATCAAGTATTTGATTTGTAAGGAAAATTTTAAGGATTCTGTGCTCTGGGATAGACAGAAGACAAATGCTGTCATCTCACACATCATAAATGAATATATAAATCTAAGCCTCTTGTTAGTTTCCAAGCAGTTTTGGATATAAGGAAAACTGACCCAGAAATCAAGGAAATTTCCCATCTGTTTCATGTCCCCACAGTTATCCTCTTTATTAACATTCCATACCTGAACCTAAGAGGAACACTGTGACAATAGATAAACACATTACTGTCACTAAGAGTCCAGGCCATTCTGACATATTCAGCGAGGAAATGGGCAGTGGGCCATGAAAAAACATGGAAGGAATAAGCCCATTCTGCTCAATGAAACAAACCAGCTCTCAAAGGCTACAGGCTCTATAATTTAGACTAATGACATCCTGAAAAAGGCAAATTGATGGAGTTGTTGAAGAGATGGTTACTTGCCAGTATCTCGAGGGGAGATGGGATGATCAAGGAGAACACGGGAGCTTGCAGGCAGGGAGACATCCTAGGTGGTACTTATCATTCAAGTGGTCACACAGCCCTTCTGCTCATGGGTCATCATGATGCTCTGGAAAACTCTCCCAGGAAAACTTCCCCACAGACTCCTAAATCCAGACCTAGGACACAGGCAATCATATATGACCCACTCCCTTAGGAAACAGATGTGCTAAGACCATTGTTGCTGGGTTTACAACTTCCCATTCATTTGAATCTGGAAAATACACAGAGCACCCACCCTTTGTGAGACACAATGCATGGACGATGTGGGCACTAGAACTGCTGAACAGAGCTGGCAGTCTCTCGGGAGGGTGTGCAGCAAGCAGAACAAATGAGCACAGCGTGTTTCAAGCTGGGAATCCCTGAGAGAAAGATGGGATAGTAAAGTGAGTTGAACGGACCCATGTGGGAGTTGTGACTATAAGCCCAAGGACCAGGGAAGGGTGACTCATTTGAAAAGTTGTATCTAAGCAAAACTTTCAAAGGAGCTAGGGGCTGAGAAAGTATCATCACAGTTAAGCTTGAGAACAGAAATATTCATGGAAAGGACAAGGGTGTGTATGAAAAATGGCTTCAAAGAGAGGTTTGGATCACAGACATCCCCAAAGAGAAGAGATGAGATATAACCAGGGCAGATGAGGGCAGAACCATCCACACAAGAGGAGGAATTTTATGCTTTTCTGGGATCACTTTGAGACGTATTAAACATACAATATAGGTAAAGTACTGAAGATCCAGAATCCTGAGATAAGTAATTCTAGTTCAGACCAGAACTCAGCCATAGCTGGGTGACAATGAGTGGATTCTGGACACACTGATAAGATGGTGGACAAGGCTGACAGCTGCCAAGCAGTGAGAGGTGAGTAAGAACGGCACCAGGGATAATTCTAGGATGCTGGTCCTCAGTAGCTGAAGGGGGAACTACTTACTTCAAAGACATCTTTGAAGACACCAGAGCCAACCTTCATCCATGCAAAACATCCCAAGTGACCTGACTTATCTGGAAAGTGATCAGAGTGGGCAGATCAAATAACAAATGCTCCAAGTTCCCGGAAAAGTGATGAAAAAATTAGTCCTGGCCAAACACATCCTGGAAAAGTTTTCAACTTCAAGAACACAGGGGGTTGGGAGGGGTATCTAAGAACTACCAGAAAAAAATAAATACCTACAAAGAAAGGAAAGGAGGCCTACTCTCAAATCCCAAACAGAAGAAGATGGGTGAGTACATCTAAGGAGCTTGATGGGAAATGAGTGTGATCCAGAAACTCTCCACACAGCCAAGTGATCTTTTATACATGAAACAAAGAGCACGCCTCTTCAGATACAAAGACCGAGCGCAGAAAGTATTCCACACATGCAAATCTGCAAAAAAGTTACTTGACTACATGAATGTAAATTCAGAACAGGAGTCTTGTTGAATGAGCTAACTAGTTCGTTTCTGCCTTCTTGGTAACACTGACAAGTTTAAATCTCTAAAAAGAGTCAACCATTCATAGATGAGTACACTGAACAGGGTCTCCCACCGAAGGAGGAACAGAAAAGAATCTCCAGTTAGCCATTTGGAATCCAAATGGTTTGATCAATGAGAAGTTGACATCAGTGTCTATCAAATGGACTGTGGAGGGAAGTGTGCTGTTAGCTCGCAGAGTCTTAGCATTGGGAAGTGATTCGGTTCTGTGGTATGGCAGTGTAGATATATTTAAAAATAAGAAAAAATAGAATATTTTTACCATAGAGGATCGATAAAGGTCTCTGGGGATGGACATGATTATTATCATAAGCACCTCCCAGTGTAGCAATGAGGTAAAGCACCAACCACATACAGCCCATAACTATATGCAAATATGCCTCAACCAGAAAAAGGCTGGAGAGATGGCTTAGTGGTTAAGAGCACTGGCTGCTCTTCTGGAGGTCCTGAGTTCAAATCCCAGCAACCACATCAACCATGCGATATGAGATCTGATGCCCTCTTCTGGTGTGTCTGAAGACAGCTACAGTGTATTTACATATAATAAAAAGTCTTTTTGAGTCATTAAGCTCTAAGGTGATACACTGTTAAAGCTATGAGGGTAGTTTGGTGTTTAGGTTGAAAGAACAATGCAAAAAAATGACCAGACGTCAAGGATGACGTAAGAGACTCCCTTGAATAAAAAAGATCAGAAGCAATGACTGAGCACAGCTGATTTTATAACAGAAACGAGAATGTTCAAACTATATGTGGAATCAGAGAGAGAGAGAGAGTCAGATACACACACACACACACACACACACACACACACACACACACACAGAGTCACAAAGATCAGATGTATAAATAACAGTAGTTCATGACTCTGAACTAATAGGTCAGAAATGCAAACCAAGGTTTACACTCAAGACTATACTCAAAAACTTGAGTTCGAGAACCTAAACCCAGGTTACATTTCAAGTCAAAATTAGCAAACATGAACCACTGTCAAGACAAATAATGACAAAATGTCCTAGTAGCCTGGGGATAGAAGAACTAGCCCAGCCCCTTGCCTGGGCAGTACTGGAGAGCTGACTCCCACAGCATGGGCCTGGGACAGCTGGTGGGCTGACCAACTACTCAGTTACCACCCAGGCCCAGACTTGAGGATTTAGGCTGGTCCCTATGCAACCTATGAGCTGCTGGAGCCTGTAAAGGGGCTGGTCCTACAGAATCAAAGTCGCAGGGTCTCCGTAAGTCAGAACAAAAGCAAAATATCTGAGAGGATTCTTAGTGAGGATCCAGTGTTGATGGTGTAGCAGAAGCCAGAGGCTTTGAGCCAGACCTCACTGCAGTCAACATTTGCTAGTGAAGCCATTTGGACAAAAGTTATATTGTGTGACACACCATGACACATGCAGTTTTCATGGTGAGATTTTTGCTTTGCTTTGTTTGTTTGTTTTTTAATTTAATTTTTCCCCCTTTCTTGGGGAGTAGGGACAGTTTGGGTGAGAGGAAGATATGGAAGGACTGGAAAATGAGTGAGATTGGGATGGGTGATGTAAATTTTCACAATCAATAAAAGAATATGGGAACAATTTTCAATTAAAAGAATTATGAATATTGTGACCTTTAAAATACACATAGGGTAAGGGAGAGAAATTGTGTTTTCAAAGCAAAGTTGTGGTTTCCTTTTAGCAAAAATTTAACAGTAGGCTGCAAAGTTGATAATCTATCCTTTTTTGTCATGAACAAGTTTGTGATCCATGGATGGCGACCATTGAGCCAAGCACTGTGGATACCTGTGTGGGCAATGTGACATGCGGCCAAAGCTTCCTGCCTTGGGCTTTATCTGTTCAAATCAACAGAAGTGACAGCTACCATTTAAGCTGGAGACCATGCAGATGAGAGGAAAATCATGAATGGCTGTGCATGAAAAGATTGCTGGGTGCCTTATTTTCAGTCATGAATAAGTCCAATTACCTAATTTGGAAAAGAGAAAGTATCACAAACGTGGGTGGTCCACGCCTCATAGAAACTAGAAGTAAACACAACCAAGTGGGGAAGGTTGCTAATGAGTGTAATTAACTGTATCGTCGATGAAACAAACGGGATTTTTTTTTTAAGATGGGGAAATATCTCGTTTTGCATCTACAAATTAAACGAATGAGAAACATGGAAATAGTCTGACGGAGCAAAAGGGAAATGAAACAGCAAAGGCTCCAAATTCTGCACCTAAGCTGCAAAATAAATAGCCCAGATGGAGATCACCCAGGTGGAAAGCTGTGGAGAAAGGAGATGATAATCTTCATGAGGAATGGGGGGGGGGGCTTGCACCTGTAGTAGTCATCTTTCTCATCACTGTGTTGAATTCCCTGACAGAAAGGACTCTAGGAAGTAGACGTTTATGCTGACTCACATGCTCTAAGAGATGTCAGTCTGTCATGGTGTGGAGGAATAGCAGCAGGAGCAGTTCACAGCACAGTGGCTGGGACAAGAAGCCTGGGCTACAGCTTATTCACACAGTGTAGACAGGAGCAAGAGAGAAGTGTGCTGCAACCATGGGTCCTGACAAGCTTCTACTCTCTCCTATTCGTGTCCTGTTCCCATATATCCTACAGGCTCTACAGCCTTCAATGTAGCATTATAACCTGGAGATTTATTCAAAACCTTAACCTTCAGGAACATATCACATTCAGGCTATAGTATAGTAACATCCCATATGGCATCTCAGAATTGATTTTTCTTTTTTTCTTTTTGCATGTCCCATACCTTGAGATGGAGTTGCTTAGATTGCCAGGCATGACACAGGTCAATGGAAGCCACCGGTCAAATTTGATATCTGAGGGATTTGGTGAGTTAGATGCTGAACGCTACATCTGAGGAACCTGACCTGAATTACACTGAGCTCACAGCTGCTTTTCAGAAGTTTCCGGTTATATGCCCTAGACTTCAACGCTTTAATATGCATCCCGTTATGATTAGTTTATATTGTTAATTTGTCAGAATATATAATCACCTGGGAAGAATCTCAATTAGGGATGAGTTATCTAGACCAATTTGGCCTGTGGGCATCACTGTTAAAGTTTGTGTGTTCCTCCATTGGTGTGCAGCCCACTGTGGGTGGCGTCATCCTCACAGCAGAACTGGACTGTATAGTCTAGAGAAGACTGAGCACAAGTAAATAAACATGCCTCCACTTCTCTCTGCTCTTAAGCATGATGTGATATGGATAGCAGGCATAAGCTCCTGCCACAGTGATTTCCTGGCAGTGATGCATTGCAACCTGGAGTTATTTGTGAGGTAAAACAAAGCCTTTGTCCCTTGAACTGCTTTGTGTTAGGATGCAGAGATGGAACTATGATGTGTATCTTATTTTAACAATTACTACAGTTCTCAAGAAATGGCTACTAGGCTGGCATCAGGAGAGCCACACTCTACTCTTTACTCTGACACAAATCCTCAAGGTCCCCTACTGTGATTTGAACCTCAGGTTCTGGAAGGAAGTTAATGATTCCTGGTTATTCTCCAAATCTGAGGGGATATTTCCTAAAGTCTCCTCCAAGGTGGTGTGATATTCACTTAATAAATTACTATTTGAGTGTTCTGAATGTAACATGTTTCCAGCCACAGGCAAGAAGTCTAAGTGTAAATCCCAGACTCGCCTGTGCTGTGCACTTTGAGGATTTCTCAGTTCCAACTTTGCTGCTGGATGAATGGCTGAGGACATTTGCCTCAGGGAATTGGGCCTCACGTTAAGTGACAGCACATGGGAAAATTTCACCAATGGGCTGGGAAAGTGTTTGCTTTGTGTTATTTACTACTTCCTTCTAATCAGCACAAATTTTATAAAACAAAACAAAACAAAACAAAACAAAACAAAACAAAACAAAACAAAACAAAAATCTGCCCAGTAGAAAACACTTGCAGATTTATTCTGGGATCTCACAACATATGTAATTAAACCACAAGCATTTATCCTGCACTCTGAGGGCTATTGTTAAGTAAACTGCTAGGAGAGAGAGAGAGAGAGAGAGAGAGAGAGAGAGAGAAAGAGAGAATATGAATGAATCTATTAGTTTCAAATAACATAGAAACTCTTCCAGTGAAGGAGGATGAGATTTAGTGTTCAGACTGTAAAAGTCAGCACACACTGACAGTGACATATGGAAGCTAGGGTGGGAGAGGCAGGTTCCACTTTTTATTTGAGAGCTTCTCAGTAAAGCCTGAACATGGAAACACACTAGATCTATTTCTCTCCATGGCACCAGGTCCTGGGGCTGGGCATGTTGTTGAGCACATATCTCTAGCTCACAGCAGCTCCTGGGTCACACTAGGCTGGGTCACACTAGGTCACACTTCTTCTCCGTGTGTTCATGGCCCGAGAAGCCATGGCAGAAAGGGAGCTCTGGGCACGAAAGGCCTCTCCTCCAACAAGGAGTCATGCATATATCTGAGTAACTTGATAAGGTGGATTTTCATTCAGAGGTGGCAAGAACTCATATTCCATGAAAATGGACATCTACCACCACGAAGATATGACAGACTTATGAAAGATCATGGCAGCCATCCATTTCTCTGAATTTACCGTTTCTTCTTTTTTTGTGCCACTGAAAACATTTGTGTCTCAAGAAAGTATAGAGCTGTCAGCAAAAATCTTTCTGGATATGCAATAGTGTCTGGGTTTGGTGGTTGTATATGGGATGGATCCCCAGGTGGGGCAGTCTCTGGATGGTCCTTCCTTCTGACTCAGCTCCAAACTTTGTCTCTGTAACTACTTCCATGGGTGTTTTGTTCTCAATTCTAGGCAGAAGCCAAGTATCCACACTTTGGCCTTCCTTTTTCTTGAGTTTCATGTGTTTTGCAAATTGTATCTTGGATATTATAAGTTTCTGGGCTAATATCCGCTTATCTGTGAGTGCATATCATGTGTTCTTTTGTGATTGGGTTATTGTGAGGCTATGCCAGTGCCTCGCAAATACAGAAGTGAATGCTCACAGTCATCTATTGAATGGAACACAGGGACCCTAATGAAGGAGCTAGAGAAAGTACCCAAGGAGCTAAAGGGGTTGGCAAACCTTATAGGAGGAACAACAATATGAACTAACCAGTACCCCCCAGAGCTGTGTCTCTAATTGCATATGTAGCAGAGAATGGCCTAGTCGGCCATCAATGGGAGGAGAGGCCCTTAGTCTTGCAAAGATCATATGCCCAAGTATAGAATGCCAGGGCCAGAAAGCAGGAGTGGGTGGGTTGGGGAGCAGGACAGGGGGAGGGTTATAGGGGGCTGTGGGGATAGCATTTGAAATGTAAATGAAGAAAATATCTAATAAAAAATTCATATATATATATATATATATATATATATATATATATATAAAAGAAAGTATAGAGCTGGGCTCTGCTTTAGTCTGAGGACACCAACTTAGCATTTATATATCTCACCAGGACATCACTGGGTTCCTTCCTTAAACTATGTGAAGCTTTGTGGTTTTATTTTCATATCCTAATGAAATTTTATTTATAAAATTGTGTGTTCAGCCCCCAGAATTCACCCTCCATAGAGCCATGTTTAAACTCCAAAGGGGTACTCTAGTCCCATTATGTCATGAAGCTAGGGCATCCTAGTGTCCCCATGTTGGTTGGTTAACTCTTGGCATTTTAAGTTTGCTGACTCGTTTTAAGTTACTTTGTTTGGTTGTGTTTTACGGGTGAGGCGGGGGACAGCATCTCACTATGTTTCCCAGGTTGAATCTTGTAATGCTTTCGCCTCTACCTCCTGAGTGTCAGGATGACAGGCATTCATCAGATAAGATTTATAGTTTTTCCAAGTGAATGAATGATCACAACTTCTTGAGTTTTAAATGAATACTATGTAAATGTTATGCTAACACAGTATGAAATAATACATGTAGAAAAACACACATGGAAACAAAATTTCTGGCTGTGGAGATGACTCAGTAGTTAATACCTGAGGACTGGCACCTACTTATAAACCAAGTAGGTGTGCAACCACCAGTAATCCCAAGAGCTTCAGGGCCAGTGAGGGGACTCGGCAGCAGGATGACTTACCAGATGAACCATATTGGTAAAGTCTTATTTCAGTAAATATGGTGGAGGGAAATTGGGGGAGAATCCCAGTGTCGATCTCAGGCCTCCACAAGCATGACACACACCTGCCACCATATGCTTACAAACACACAAACACACACACACACAGAGGGAGAGAGACAGAGAGGGAGAGACAGAGAAGCAAAATAAACAAACAAATAAATGAATACAAAAAAAAATAAGATCTCCATGTACCATTCTCCATTCTAACAGCCTGCCTCAGTGAAAGAGGAACCAGTTAGCATTTTGATGTAAAAATTTCCAATATACATTAAGATGCATGTTTATATGTACATTTATATGAATATAGTTCCAGTCTCTGCAGGGGTGTGTGTGTGTGTGTGTGTGTGTGTGTGTGTATGTGTGTGTGTGTGTGTGTGTGATCGCTTGCTCTCAGGATGGAGAACTGGGCTGTTTGGAGCTACAGTATCTCCAATTTCTTACTCAACAGGCAGCCTTGAGCTACTCCCATACACATCATCTTACCTCGTTTTCATCTTAGTCTCTCTAACCTACTCCCAGAGTTCCAGTTTTCAGGCTGGTTTGAGCCTTGGTACCGCCACATCCATTTTCTTCATTTTCAATATGAAGTAATTCCTTCTAATGTTGTCCTATTGTTGGCAGTTCTCACTACCAAACTATAACTTGTTCTTCCTGTGATATATTAAGAAAGTAGAACAAATAGCTTCTAGGCACTTAGAAATACAAAGACATCAGAGATTTCAAGGCAAAAAAAAAAAATAGCAACATCTCCAAGGTAATTAAAACGGTTGAGAGTGATGTAAGAAAAACAACCATCCAGAAAAGGGTGGACAATGGACAAATACAGACACAGAACAATGGAGGCTGAGCTGCACTTGAGGGGTAGAGACAAAAGGAAATGTAGAGGCAGGGGACTTAACGCAGACAAAGCAAGACAGAGACTAAGGCTCTTCTTCATGGCGGTGTTAACAGCACAGGAGAGAAGTACCAGGAAGAATTCTCACCTCTGCTTAGTGCCCTGGATCTGTGGTCCTTGGATTTGCTTGTCTTGCCACCCCTACCTGACTTCCACATTCACCCTTACCTTGTCTTCCATGATTAAATTTCATCTTACATTTGCACCCCACCCTCACCTCAGTCCCACCCTTAGTCTCAGATCCACTTTCACACCCTCACTCTGCAAGGAAATCAAAACATAACTAAATCAAAAAGTTCTGCATTCTGCACTCCCGGGCATCTGGATGGCACAGCATTCCTCTGCCAAACATAAGACAAAATCAGAAGGAATTCCTTCATATTGAAGATAAAGAAAAACGGATGTGGCAGTGCCAGGGCTCAGAACAGTTTTAAAACTGAAACTATAGAAGCAGTTTAGAGAGACAAGGGTGAAAAGGGAGCTTTAGGAATTTGGAATCCCACATGAGGAGGACCTCTGTCCATTTCGAGGGCATGTCATATCCATCCTCTGATCATCAAGCACTGTCAGCTGCCAATGCCAGTACTCACTAACTTATTGTTTAGGGCCTGACCGCTTCATTCTCCTGCTCATGAATTTTTTATGAGCCAAGGGACACTTCTTTTTGAGGTACTCAAGAATCATGTGACACATGATGGTAAGGGATACTCTGTTCCATCCCACGTTCTGTTTCCTTCTTCTGTTCTATCCTGACACAGAGTCAACTCCTAGAGAACAGCCCGATCCCTCCATAATCTATGCAGTGAGCATCCTCCAACTTTGCTTGGAGCAGACATAGCAGCAAGAGCCCACTCCTCCCTGGTGAAGAAGGCATTCCCAGGCAGGGCCAGACACTATCCAGAGGAGAAAAGCAACCCCTAGGGTATATGACTGTCTGACGTAGCAGCCTATCCTCCTCGTGCTGCCAGAAGGCTCGTGCATTGGGGAAGGGTGGGAAAAGATGGAGAAACTACATTAAAACACAGGAGTGGTGCAGGTGCATGTTCTTCTCTGAACCGCCCACTCCCACTATGAGACAGAGTACCAGTCAAGTGATGAATCAGGTTGCAGGGCCAAAGGACACTGTCAATGCCCATGCTGTTAAGGAGAGAGTAACAGGCCAGTGATGATGTGAGCAAGATGGGAAGCTGTGTGCTCTACACTAATGCTAGGATAGGACGACTTACCAAGTAGTATCGGTTTGGCTGCAATGAGGTGACAAACACTCCTAAAGCTAAGTGGTTTCAAAGACAAAGTTCTTCTCCCTCAGAATGTGTAGTCATCTTGGGTCTGTTGAGGACTCCCACTTCAGTTCTCTGGTACAGTGGGAACTACATCAGAAGACCCTTGGAATCAACTAGAATGTGTTCTCTCCCAGTCTATGAGAGAAAGGAAGGCACGTAGAAGCGAAAGCACCAGTTGTGCTGAAACATCTGGAATAACAAGTTCAAGCTACCCTTGGGTGTGGCAACACTGTATCTTCTGAATTAAACTCTGCTATATTAATAGACTCCCTTCTGAAATTGGTAATAACTACCCCTCCCTCACAGAGCTCCTGAGAACCATGCAGTGTAGACTGATAGCTTGCACTTGGTGCCCAATGTTACGAGTAAGGGTATTGAACGGATCGAACCCTAGTAGTCCCGGAATTGGAACCACAGGACACTCTGATTAGAGAATCAACCTGAAAATACCTTCGAGATTTTCGATTCGACGAAATGAACCACACGGCGGACACCCTTCGTCCCATACTCACTGCGGAGGAGCCACCCAATTGATTAGATTCGGAACCGCTCGTCGTTGACTCTCTACTGCTGTCCTCCACATGGGCTCAGGATGCAAAGTCTGAGAACAAGCGCCAAAGTACGGGTTGCTTTCTGTGTGTCCCTTCACCAGGGCTCCAAACAGCTCTTTGAGATGGGTTTGTTTCCCGAGGACACAGAGAGATCATATGAAAATGAAGTAAGGCGGCGGGGGGGGGAGCTTTTGCTCTGCCTGGTGTCTTGGCATTTGTTTATTGCCTACTCTGATAAGGAAATGTGCACAGCAGCATGGATGCTGTTGGCCAGAGGCCAGGGAATACTCAGAAGCCTGGAAGACAGCCCAGAAACCATATCCAAAGGGGTGGACCTATGCAAAGGACAAACTTAGCACCTGTAGGAGGATCAAGAACTGTCATCTGAGATGCAGAGTAGGTCTTGAGGATGTGTGGGAGGGTTTCCGAGGATGAACATCATTCTGGATTCCAAGTCAGGATTTTACATATGTGAATCTCTGCTTGGAGAAGTCTATCTCTTGCCAGTGTCTCAAAGTGATCCAGGATGTCCAGCCAAAGAGGAAAAGAAAAAGGGAGTTGAAAGGAGTTCTGGAAAAGTAGAAGCAGGAAGCTTTCTTAGCACATCAGACTTTTCTTATTAAATTTATCACATGGCTTAGAATAACTAAATCTTTGCCCTTTGAAATAATCCAAACACTAGACCCACCACCTTCTATTAAATGTTGTGCTCATAATTTACTTTTGCCACTTTATCCTTATGTCAGATGAAGCTGTCTTTGCTATAATCTGTCTCTCTGTTTTTTGTGCCACTGTCTTTCTATGTACGTGTATACAGGTTCACGTATTCCATGTGTGCACATGTATGTTCTGGTATGTGTGTACACATGTAAAGGTGCATGTAGAAGCAGGAGATCACTGTCAGGTGTCTTCCTTATTTTTGAGACAAGGGTCTCTCAATGAGCCTAGAGCTCACCAATTTAGCTACAATGCCTATCCAGCAAGTTTGCTGTTGTGTTGGCTAATACGGGGAGACATCAGTTCTGCATCATTCCTTGACTCCACACAAGAGAAGTAAAGGGCTGATGGTGGCTACTTCCTAGCACTTCAGAGTTCTGTGATGCTGCCAGGGAGATTATTATAATCTATTAATGCCACAGTGGTAAAAGCTCAACTTCTGAATAGTCAAAACTCATTCTATGTCAGCCAGAGTTTCTGGTTCTAATTCTAAAAGGACTGAAGTAAATGAAAGAGTCAACTGGTGTCCACCTTCTTGAGTTCTTTATATATATTGGATATCAGTCCCCTATCTGATTTAGGATTGGTAAAGATCTTTTCTCAATTCGTTGGTGGCCCTTTTGTCCTGTTGACAGTATCTTTTGTCTTACAGAAGCTTTGCAACTTTATGAGGTCCCATTTGTCAATTCTTGATCTTACAGCACAAGCCTTTGCTGTTTTGTTCAGGAATTTTTCCCCAGTGCCGATATCATCGAGGCTTTTCCCCACTTTCTCCTCTATAAGTTTCACTGTCTCTGGTTTTATGTGGAGGTCCTTCAACCACTTAGACTTGACCTTAGTACAAGGAGATAAGAATGGATCGATTCCCAGTCTTCTACATGATAGCAGCCAGTTGTGCCAGCACCATTTGTTGAAAAGGCTGTCTTTTTTCCACTGGATAGTTTTAGCTCCCTTGTCAAAGATCAGGTGACCATAAGTGTGTGGATTCATTTCTGGGTCTTCGATCCTATTCCATTGATCTACCTGTCTGTTGCTGTACCAGTACCATGCAGTTTTTGTTATGATTGCTCTGTAGTACAGCTTGAGGTCAGGCATGGTGATTCCACCAGAGGTTCTTTTATTGTTAAGAAGAGTTTTCGCTAGTCTAGGTTATCCCCATTAAAAAGTGGGGCACAGAGTTAAACAAAGAATTCTCAACTGAGGAATACTGAATGGCTGAGAAGCACTTGAAAAAATGTTCAACATCCTTAATCATCAGGGAAATGCAAATCAAAACAACCCTGAGATTCCACCTCACACCAGTAAGAATGGCTAAGATCAAAAATTCAGGTGACAACAGATGCTGGTGTGGATGTGGAGAAAGGGGAACACTCC
>CACVCL010022770.1:0-32552 GCA_902729485.2 Mus minutoides
AAGTTCTATTATAAATGAACCGTTTCCTGAAGATTTCTCTTCGCAGATACTCATGGTACCCTAGCAGGAAGAGGACACTCTATTATGGGTATATTCTGGAACATTTGAGAAACTATATTCAGCTTGTTACTTTCTCAGAAACTGTCAGAGAAAATTTTAGACAGATTTCAAGAAAGGTGGTCAGGACCTCTACATGCTTAAATTGTGTACAGTCTACTAGATATCTTGGATAACACTCTTGGTTTTTTATAACATAATTCCTTTGGTAAACACAACAATTTCTCACCAAGTTGAAAACTCCAGATTTTAAAAAAAATTAAAATAATAAAATGTTGGAAATCTTAATGAACAACACAGTGAATTATCAGATGTCCAATAAGTGCTTTAATTAATTGCTTTTACTAATGATCTCTGAGAGGTTCTGGCATTTCCTGAGTCCTGAGTGATTTGGGATCACATTCCCCTAATGTCATAGCTGTCACCATCAAACATTTATTTGAGCACCACTGTGTACAGGAACTATAATTACTTGAGTTTTGAAACTAATCAGAGACTATTTTACAGAACTGAATACCCATTTCCAATTTGTGCAGTCTCTTCTGCCTTCTCCCAAGTTAAGCCACCTGCTTCTGGCTGCTAAAAGATTTCAGGGACTCTTTAATCTTAGCTTTCTGGGTAAGGAGATGATTACAGGAAACTGGCTCTTTAAAAAAAATGTGACTGATGCTGCATTACTAACCGCATCTGATTTTACAAGCCTAAGTTTCAATAGATCACCAGTGGGAGGGATTTGGGGCAGAAAAAATGAAATATGACTCTTCTTGGTTTTTCAATAAATCTAATAATTGTAATTCAGTAAAAAGGCAGATACTCCAAAGGCAAGAAATGGCTAAGTCAAGGTCAAACATATGTAACCATCCTCCAGGCAACATACCAAACTATTACAGTGGATAACTCTATAGCATTACCAGTAATTCTGTATGGCATTTAGCACATAATTCAACTTTTCTTAGCTTCTTCATTTGAAAACTAAATCTGATACCTTGTTCAATACAAATAGAAACATTAGAAATAGAAACATATACATATATGCTTCACAATATTATTTTAGACCTGAAAATTTATAACCATCCAGTATTTTATTACACATGTTCTATATTTCCATATATTTAGCTATCAAAATACTTACTATTGTGTTACAGGTGGGAATATGATTTAAGACAGTAACATGCTCTCCTGGTTTGTAACCTAGAAGCAATAGACTATGCCTCAGAATATGGGTATAAAGTAGGCTATAACGTCTATGTCTGAGTAATATTCAATGGTCACAGATTAGTGAAATCACCTCATGACATAATTCTCAGACTAGATCCCTAAGGTTAAGCAAAACATAAATCCATATTGTGCTAATAGACAGTTTATTTTTTTCAGCACCACTGGCTGCATTCTCTACTATTGTGCTCCACATAAAGTCTCAATGATGAAGACGAAAATGAAGAGAAAAATTAAGATGGTACCATGATGGTGTGATGACTTAATTCAAAACCAGTGACTTCTGCAATCCTGTGTAATCTCACCATAATATGCTCAAGAAAACTGTATATTCCCACTTCAGAGAAGTAATGCAACTATCAAAAGGTTATAAATAGTATCATCCAGGCCCACTAAGCTAGAATTCAAACCCTTGGCTTCACAAACCTGTCCTCTATTAACTGAGTTCTTAAATATTAAAACATTCTTAAATATTGTGTTAACTGTCACTATTATTACTAAATTTGAAGAAACACATGGAAAAAGTTCTAGTTTTCTGTTCATTATTTTCCCCTCTTAAGACAATATTGCACAGTATGTTAAAATCATTTATTTGATAAACAAGTGAGAGACATAAAAGTTAAAGATATTTTGTTTCATTTTTTGCCTACATTGGTTTTTTGAGACAAAGCTTCATACTCTCAACAACTACCTGAAGTCATGCATTATAAAAGAAAACCTACTGGCACCACTTTATTAGACTGGCACAATTTCTAACTGCAATCTAAGTATTAATGTTTAGACCCACGGATAGGTCTATCGTCCATCTCTTACCAAAGAAATACTTTTGTTGTCTTGTGTTTTGTTTACAACAGAAAGAAACCATTACAGAAAACTGCAACCGTTCAAAGTACAGGAGACAGTAATGATGGACTTCTCAACCCCAAGTGGTACATATACATATACACATACATACATGTGGGGATGGAGAAAGAGAGAGAGAGAGAGCGAGAGAGAGAGAGAGAGAGCGCAATTCAACCACCTTAATGCTCAGGGAACATAGGGGAGAAAATACTGAAAATCAGAAGACCAAGAAATCTCTAGTGAGGTTGTGTCTCCTAGAAATGACAGCAAGCTTCATTCACAGAACCTCGATGATATAGCTATCTAAAAAGACCTGAATGAAAACACTACCAGCAGACATGTTTATGTGGGAACGGGGAAATCTCACAGGCCACCCACACATAGACAAATAATTATATGCAACTAAGGGATCCTGAGAAGGGAAGTAGTCTTCCTCCAGGGAGAAGTTTCTTGGTTGATTATCCAATACCGAGTAGTCATCCTTGAGATCATACTCACGGAGACAACACTGACTAGACAAGTCAGTTGTGTTTGTATATCTGTGTCTATGTATTCACACAGAGAGAAATAACAGGTGTTTGTGCAAATATAACAATTACAGAAAAGGAGCCAGGCATTTGAGCAGAAGTAAAGGGAACATGTAAGGAATTGGAGGAAGGAAATAGAGTAGAAATTTATTATGTAATTTTATTTTCATAAGAAATAATAAAACTACAAAACCTCTCCTTACAAAAAGACCAAAATCTGTGTTTATAGCCGATCAACATGAATCCACTCCATGAATCCATTCTCAAAGGGAGATGGAATATAAAGTTCAAGATATAGGGGGAGGGGCAGGGGTGATATAAACGAGATACTCATATATGTCCTTAAAATAATTAATTTTTCAATTAATTCTCTTTTTAAAAGTTTGATTGCTATGTGGCATAATGCTGCCCTCTAAGTGTCTTATAGACTCAAAACATCTTCAATGCCCTTCCATTTGAGCAAACACATTATTTGACATCCTTATCTGTATCTACTTGACCTCCAGGAAACTGATGACCACACCTTGATAATGTGCTCATTGGATCTTTTTTTCTTCACAGTATGACAAAATTTAATATATTCTGCTTCCCACTGAGAGAGAGAGAGAGAGAGAGAGAGAGAGAGAGAGAGAGAGAGAGAGAGAGAGAGAAGAATAATCGGAACTAGAATGTGGGTCTCTAGCTTTGGTTTTTGGCAATCTTTTTCTAAAACTGTGTCTTGGGTTCTGTTAAATATATTACCTTTGTGATTGGTTTTACTGATTACACTGGCAGAATAGGACATTAACTGCAGGTGCAGTGCCAATGCCTTTAGTCCTTCGAGACAACTGCAAGTGTTGGCTTTCACTTTACTTGCCTCAATTTGAGATCTTAAACAACTTGATGGTTCCATAAATTCTTATCTTCCTGCAATCACTTTTTCTAACTGTGAAATAAAATTGTAATTATTAAAACAAACAAGTTGCACAACTGAGGACCAATTAGCGTCCTTAAGGCCAAAGAGAGTTTCTAAGCCTTGACTCAATTCTTGCTTTATCTCAGTAGCTCATGAGCCCACATGTTGCTGCACAGAGGTGTGACTGACCCACAAGTTCTCAAACTGAAAGGGGTTGTGGGTAGTCAGCACAGGGGTGGAATTTTTCTCTGTGTCCACAGATGGTGTCTGTATCCACAGATGACTTCCTTTTACCCTGTTCATCCTCATTTCAAGTTTTCTGACATTCTTAAGTACCAGGACCCATTTTTATCCACATGGAAATTGAAACATTTTAGCTACTGGTTCAATTCTATTCAGTGTCAAGTTTGGTTCTTGAGATTTTTCTACTCTAATCTAGGTTTGATATAAATGTAAAAATAAAATCCTTCATTGCTTCCTATTGATAGACTTGTATTGTATCAGATGCCTACCCACAGAGTGGGCAGCTCCTTGGCTTTGTGCCTGCTTGTCTAGTTTCCTATTGGCCTGTCTTTGGGATATGAAACAATGACTTCCAAATTTGTATCTGAGCCTCCAAACCTTAGGTTCTGCCTCCTCTATCTTCTCTCTCTCTCTCTCTCTCTCTCTCTCTCTCTCTCTCTCTCTCTTCCTCTCTCTCTCTCTCTCACACACAGACACACACACAATCTCTCACACACACAAGAACATGCTCACACACATGTATATCTTGGCAGTTATGAGGATCCAACCCAAGCCTTTGTGATTCCCAGGAAAGTTCTCTCAGACCAAGCCACATTCCCCATCTTGTTTTGTTTTCTTTTTCATAAAAATAAGAAAATGTATAAATAAGACTTCTGTGGAAAGATTTAAAGGAAGAAACCAGACTATGAGGAAACAAACATATCAAAACTATCATTATTTTAAAAAATAGATGATGAAATATATATAATTGCTGCTAACGGAGATAGGAGAATAGATTTATGAGCACATTTTTCTTCTTCTGTCCTATGTACAGTCCAAGCCAGCCTACTGCTTAGCTTGCTTTTTATTCTGCCATTCCTCAATCATCAGGGCATTTTGTATTTTGGTAAACCTTTATCTTGGGACTTCTATCACATTGTGATAACAGCAGATTTACATCTTAAATAACTTCCATAAATTCAAAGAAAGAATATGAGAGAATTTTTTTATTCCTAATACAGTTTTTTGCTTGTATACAAAGGAAAACACAAAATTCAAGATTTCGTAAGCCTCATTTCTACAATAAAACTAATCCAATGGCTCAGCCTTTTTGCTGTAACTGAGTTACAGTTTGCCTAGGCTCTTCCTCTTCTTAGTTCACACCCTTCTCTGTGTTCCTAGACGCTGGCATTCCATGCCTGGTGTGGTTATTGCAGGCATAGAATAAATGTCCTTCACAAGTTTTTTATGTTTGTTTTATTGTTTTTGTTGTTTGTTTGCTTGGTTTTTGTTTTTGTTTTTGTTTTATTCTGGACATACTCCCAGAGTCACCCAGAACACATCCATTCATCAATACATTGTCTTAACAAATTTATGTTCACAACCTGCTACTTTCCAGACTAGCCACAGACACTGGGGACATCAATAATCCCTTTCTCCTTGGAAATCAATAAAACAAAGAGACCATAACCACACAGATAAAAATGTAATATGAAAATATAAAGACACCATGTGTTGTGAACAAAAGTGAAATGGGGTGGCTGGTTGATAACACACATACACACACAAATGGACCAAGAGATGTTATAATAACCCTGTGCTACATTATCTCATATTAAAATTAAAAAACTTTAAAGAACACAAAAGTATTTTCCTATAAGAACATATCAAATATAATGATATTTAAATTTCTAGTTTTCTCTGTAAGTTCACAGGCCATTGACATGTATATAACATCATTCTAATTGCTGAAAGGACTCTGCCTTCACAAATATATGTAGCAAATAGAACAGTAGATTAAACCAGGATGCCAAACCCCACTACCCGTTTTTATATCTGTCTATCTATTGATGCATCCATCAAACTATTCACCTACCCAGTCATCCATCAATCCATTCATCTGTTTGTCCATCTACTCCAGTCTCACAAGGGAATCATGACCAAGACTCTGGTCAGGGGCCAGTTAAAGTTAGAGAGACATTATATGACCAGTTCTTGGAAGCTATAACTAAGTACTCAATGGATTTTTTGATTATTACAACTTTTGCTTCTAATTCTCCATATTCTGATTCAATATCCAGAAACTAAAATGTTCTGGGGCTTATGGAGCTTATATCCTCTACTTTCATAGTAGGAACTATGATCCTCCACACTGAAATTTTAGCTGCCCTGTGAGGTGTTCTAAGATCTGCATGTCACAATTCAAGGTTTTTCAAAATTTAATTTTATGTGTAATCCATTTTATACCCCATATTCCATTCCCCACCCTTCCCCTCCCATCCTTCAATTGCTCCACTTCCAACACTTCCTCCCCACCACAATTGAAGTTTTATACAATATTTTTGGTTTAATTTTAATAATATATTTCCTTTAACCCAACACACCTAAAATATAATTATTTCAGCATATATAGTCAATTTAAAATCAAAATGGGAGGTTTTATATTTTTCATATTTTGTCTTAAATTTTTATTATTTTTTCTGATTTGTACTTATGGTGTATTTACGCTCATATGAACTCAATTCAAGTATTTAGTCACCACTAAATGGCTGCTGGCTGCCATATTGAACAGCTCTGGCTACAGAAAATAGTATGTGGTTCAGGGTATAAGTGTGAGGTCATGAATGTATCAAAAATGGATTTGCCAAATCCATTACAGGGTTTGGATGTAGTAGCAAAGTTCCCCAGTTAATAGTTTCTCCTACAATATTTTATTACTTATGATGTCTTTGGTTAGTAGTGTGCAGTTCAGTAAACGGCAGCTTGGTGGTAAAAAGCTCAGCTTCTCTCCTTTCTTTCTTTTCCTCCCATTTCTGCTGTCTTTCTCACACCGACCTTCACAGTCTGCTATAGTTTTTGCTAGGTCTCAAATTGACTGTCTTGGCTCTAAAAGTGACATGCTATTCACATCAAATTAGAATAGAGAACCAGGCAGTGGCTTGTTCCTGTTGGTTTTTTTGTCTCTTAATCAAGGAACAAGGGTGGAATTATTTAGCAGAAATATATCAGATTTAACTTATGACTGGAGGGAAACTGAAATTGTTCACTTGGGCACATACATTTGGTGTGATTTGAGGCAACATACAAACTTTTGAAACAGACATAATGTCAGGATAAGAACTAGCCACAACCTAACTTATATATAAGGCAATTGTATATGTGGTCTGAGGGAAAAGAGAAAAAAAGTTATCCCAAGTGACAGTACTAATTTGGGGAATATGTTTTGTCAAGTAAAAGTTTGTGTTTTCCTTTCTTACATAGATAATAAAGACCTATAAAAAGTGTTTAAATTAAAGAATGACAATAAGACATTTTAGAATAGTGCAGATGAACACTTTGAATTTAGTTTATGCTTGGTCCACTGCAGACTACACCTATTTGCAGTGCCTTCCTGAACACCCCAAACAAGAAGGGCATCTCCATATTGTAAGCTAGATTATTTGTAGAATGACACCAGGGAAATTGCACAGTGTCTGCAGAGAGCACAAGGAGTCATGTGAGCTAAGAAAACCTTCAGACCAGAGATATTCTAGCTCAGTAGATAGAAGAATCCTAGTGTCTGAGGTTGGCTGGTTCTTGGGAAGCACTGACTTCATAGTTAAGATTGAGGACTATGCGTTAATCTAAAAAGTCTTGAGCCCTGGGGAACATACTTGGATGCATGGAAATGTACATGTTCTCAAATTCAAACAACTGAAATTGGTACCATAAAGATAAAATCTAATGAAAGTGAGATACTGCACCTGATGTTTTTTATCTCAGCTTTATGTTGAACAGTTCTTAATTCTCAAAACCAGCCACAAGAGAAGTCATAAAGGCATAGTCAATGACTATTTTTATGGTTTTGTCCTCTCCCTGTTGGTAGACAAAAGATGAGCTTAATTATTGTATAATCATTACAATTTTCTCAGGCCCATTGCTCTTTGACCTTATAGCAGATTCTTCCTAGACAGCTTAATATTCTACCATTTGAAAATTCAATTCCCTACATTGCTTTTATTTAAGGTCAGCTACCCATATATATATATATAAAATCTGATTAAGAAACCTACAGCTTTAGAATTAAATACATCACACTTTCATCTTCTAATGGGATGGTTTTATATGGTCCCAAGTAATATTTTTCAACTTTCACTTAATCCTTAACAGCTAATAAGTTCTTCTACAAGTTCATTGTGATTATCCACAATTTTGTGTCATTTCTCTTAGAAAATCTTTGTCCACAGTATAAGTGTTATCATTGAGAAAACTAGAACATGTTTATGTTTATCTTCATTAAAATGATGATGTAGACAAGATATAAATACAATTTGCATTTAGTCTGTTCCTAAATAAAGCAAAAGAATATTTTTCTCAAGTAGCAATGTCTTGTCTATTTATTCCATTTTTATTAACTGGTCAAGTTTTATTACTTTTGGATCTTAAGAGCTGATAGAGTGTGAAATTTAGAAAAAATTGCAGAATAATATTTCTGTTGTTTTGTGGAGATTTTTATCTATTTTTTTCACCCATGAGGACTAAATCTGGTGCTTAAATCATTCTATCAATGATTTAAACCAAGGTCAGAGCAGTCTTTTTTTTTTTTGAAATTTTTCATTCTTGCAGAAGCAGAAATACAGTTCTCAAGTCTGGGTATCCTTGACTTCGGCGTCCTTCATTATTTCTAGTTTTCAAAGCAAAAAAATCTTTATTCTTGTTTCATTTACCATGAATATGAAAATATTTAGCACTTATAGGTAATAACCTACTATGAAATTATTACAAAGTAGTACTGACTCAAATCAATGATTTATATGTAACTTTAATTTTAAACATTAGATAAAATATGGCACATGCTAAAACTTCATACATATATTTACTAAAGGATGAGCAACATCTTTTCCAGAATACTCCCTTACAAATCACTGCATTCCTCTGACTGTTATCGGATCCAGAATCTAGGATAAAATTCTTATGAAAGACATGTGGCTCAGACATTCACAAAATGCCTCTGAGCTAGGCTACAGAATTCTTGGATTGTGGCTGAACACAGGCTCTAACAGGCTAAAAGGTAATTCGAATTTGGAAGGCAATGACTTTCAAGAAAATAGACTTCTCTTTTTTGCTTTCTCCTTTTCATTTTCCAACATATGCATGCTAACACACACACACACACACACACACACACACACACACACACACACACACACACACAAACGTTTTTAGTCTTTTGAATCAAAACAATCTTGTAGCATATTTTGGTTGATTTTCTCCTTTCAGTTTATGTCCACACACCTTGACGAATATTAGCACACACACACACAAGGCACACACACAAAGGGGTGTTGGCTCAAGGACTTCCTTTTATCCTGGCTTCACATATTCAGAGTAACTGAGAAGCTTGGCAGAGACAAGACACCATCTTCATCTCTGCCTCAAGGATGAGTACCAGCCAAAGTAGCTGACAACAACCTAGAGCCAGAGAATTCCAACCAGCAGAAGAATGTTTTCATCGGATGTTTTTCATTCTTGCAGAAGCAGAAATACAATTTTTAAGTCTGGGTACCCTTGACCTCGGCTTCCTTCATTATTTCTAGTTTTCAAAGCAAAAAAAAAAAATCTTTATTCTTGTTTTGTTTTATTTTCCATATTTTTACCTCCCAGACTGTAACTAATATCTCATAATGAGAATCACAACTCATCATTAACATTTGAGAATTGGACCAGGTAATGTTTGTATGAAGAAGTTTTGGGAAAATTCAGTTTTTATTCAGATAAATTAGATAAAGAACTCAACAAAAATTTTTACTTTTCTTCTATCTATATGTTATCATCAAAACAGGGAAATAATTTTATAAGATTTTCTGTACTACATTTATACCATCACACTTGCTTTACTTTAATTAATAAATTACATTGTTAAATGAAACTGGTTTTATTGTAATTGTTGACTTTTTTCTCTAACAGAGGGTAGCTGAGAACTCACTATGTCATGCTGTCTGGTCTTGGATTTGAGGTAATCCTAATGCTTACACACAGAAGTACTGTATTTACAGACATGAAGCATCACAGCCAACTCTAAATGATACATGGAGATAGGAGGTTGGGGGAACCCTCCAGAATGTACCAGAGGCCTGGGAGATGAAAGACTCTCAGGACTCAAAGGGAGGGACCTTAGATGAAATGCCTGACAGTAGGTAGAGGGTACTTATAGGGCCCACCTCCAGCAGGAAGACAGGACATCAAATGAGAGAGAGGGGGCCATCCCACAGTCACAACTATGACCCATAATTGTTTGTTTCTGAAAGAATTACAGGGATAGAAATGGAGAGGAGCCTGAGAAAAAGAAGGTCCAAACTAGGATTCGCCTCAAGGGGAGGTCCTAAGGCCTGACACTATTACCGAGGCTATGGAGTGCTCACAAAAAGGGGCCTATGATGACCGCACTCCGGAAGACTCAACAAGCAGCTGAAAGAGTCAGATGCAGATATTTGCACCCAACCAACGGACAGAGTCAGCTGATCCCTGTTGTTGAATTAGGAAAGGTTGAAAGAAGCTGAGGAGAAGGGTGATCCTGTAGGAGGACCAGTAGTCTCAATTAATCTAGACCCCCCCTGATATTCAAACACTGGACCACCAAACAGACAGCATACACCAGTTGGTATGCAGCCCCCAACACACATACAGTAGAGGACTTCCGGGTCTGTGTTCACTCAGAGATGATGCACCTAACCCTCAAGAGACTGGAGGCCCCAGGGAGTTTAGAGGTCAGGTAGGGTGGGAGGTGGGGAAAGCAACCTGCAGACACGGGAATGGGGAGTAGGTATGGGAAGTGGAACAGTTGGAGGGTTGACGGGAAGGGGGAATAAAATATGGAGTGTAAAAAGATAATTAATTAATTTTTTTAAAGTACCAAAAAATAAATAAGAATATAGACATGCTGTATATAAGGTGCTGAAGCCAAGTCATCTGTGTTTATACACAAAGGAATTGATATTTATCCTTATTAAATAAGGTAGTGGTGTTATATTTTCTTCTAAAATTCATCACCTCACTAGCTGTGGATAGTAGCAGATTTGCAGCATAACTTCTCTCCTGTTTAGGCCTTGACTCCAAGTAGAGAGGTGTTGGCTACTGCTAAGATGTGAGTGTCATTACTGCATCCTTAATGTTATCATGTCTATGTTAGTTGTCATCATGATTTATAGACATACAGTTGCTTGCTTCCCTTGGACGCTTGCGTAGTTTCTCTGGTGCTATAAAAACTAGATTCATCAGGGGTCCTCTGGATCTTTTAATTGACATGCATGGTGTCTTCAGCAGTAGAGATTTACCTTAATCTTTGTGAGGCAACCAGAGGCAACCAATAGCTGAATGATTTTGAGAGTCTCTTATACTCTTCTGATCAGGAGTATAAGAGATTGGAATTGAATGTTTTTGTTACATAGTTTAAGGCTCACTGTCATCCCAGGATATAAAATATCATTTAAATTATGTATGTATTTGTACACACATAGACTTACACAAATTATATGGAATCCTACATAAATACAAATAAATATGATTTTTTTTTGAGACAGGGTTTCTCTCTATAGCCCTGGCTGTTCTAGTACTCACTTTGAAGACCAGGATGGCCTCCCGAGTGCTGGGATAAAAGGCATGCACCACCACGCATGGCTAATATGATTCTTTATGATTACTTATTTCACCCTCATTCCTCCCTCTACTTTGATATTGATCTCCTTTTTCTCTCCTCAGTCAAATCCCCTCCCATATTTAAATATAACAAAGACAAATGTGTAATACACTAAGAAGTAGACCCAAACTTTGGTCTTCTGATTTCTAGAGCAATCAAGGTTCACATAACTGTTACTGGGTTCCCAGTATACCACCACCATGTAGCTAGCACTCAATAATGCTATGCAGGTGGTTGTTAGGCTTGATGCAAATAACACACTAATTTCACTCTATTATATACAACTTGCTAATGAGTGTAGTTTGCTGGAGCTGAATAGACACTGTACTTTTTACAATCCTAACAGATGAGATCAACCAGTAGATGGGAAAGCAATCCCTCCTACAATACCATGGCAGAAAGCTCTATAGAGCAACCTCCCAAGGTGCCCACCATTCTCAACTTTCTGAGCAAAGTCATAGAACAATGAAAAGTTAAGCTCATATTTACAACACTGTTGGGAGAATGTACACATATATTTCATCCCTATACAATCTATATTAAACAAACAAAATCTAGAAACACACACTATTGAAGAACTTAGAATTTCTCAGTTCAATAAAATTATGACTAAATTAGAGTCATAAAGAATCCATAACTAAGAGTGTCGATATACACCCAGCTGCATAATCTCTTTCAACCCCCTGTTCATGTGTCACTTGAGAACCTTGCACACTGTTCATGTGTCCCTGGAGAACAATTCACACTTTGTTCTTTTCTATTTTGAAAGACATGTGGTATCAGATGTACTAGCTTTTCTATACTCTTTAAAACAAAACAAAAAACGTCATGTTTCTTCTTCTGAAAAGACGAAATTGTTACACATTTCTATCATCTAACAAGGCAGAATTTAACCTTGAGGAAAGCTGAATAAAAAGAACTCCATTGTTTCTCTACCTTGAAATGTTTACCTCTTTTTACTCTGTGTATCGGCTCCGTACATATTTTCTCTGCTACGTTCTGACAGTGTCTTTTTTTTTAACACACAAAACATTCCTACTAGCATCTCTGATCTTATGCTCAGACAACCTTTAAAGGAAAAGAAACATTCCTTGTCATTTGACTCAACAAGAAAATCAATAAA
Source organism: Mus minutoides (assembly GCA_902729485.2). Lineage (NCBI taxonomy): Eukaryota > Metazoa > Chordata > Mammalia > Rodentia > Muridae > Mus > Mus minutoides. The sequence continues at coordinate 12,558 of CACVCL010022770.1, forward strand.
AATTCCATCTCTCTCCGCTTGGATTTTGTACATAACTGGAACTAATCCCTGCAGTCAGAATTTTGTGACACAATCATTTGCTGAGTCCAAGGTGCAAAAATTATACTGGAATTGGCTAAAACAGCATAGAAATGACCACTTCAGAATTCCCAAGTATATTTATTTGTATTATCATGCACAAAATGTGTAATATTTTGACATTGTTATGACAAAATATCTCATGAAAGCAATGTAAGAAAGCACAAGTTTATTTTTACTCATGGTTTGGCAAGGATACAATTCATAACAACAAGGAAACAAACAAACAACAACAACAACAAAACCATGGCAGCAGGAGGTTCCTTCTGGCAGCTGGTTGGTTACTCTGCATTCACAGTCAGGAGGCACAGAGAGGTGAATGATTCCATCTTCCTTTGTCCTTTTACTTCTGTCTCTTTCCTCTACCCATAAGACTTTGTTGATTATAGATATATCTTAGGAAAAAAATCCATCTGCATTCCTTACTGGCTGACCCAGAAGTGTGTCTCCTGGAAAATGCTAAATCCAGTCAAGTTGACAATGAAGAAGATTATCCATTATATCATGGGTATCTACAAATCTAGGTATCTTCCATCAGCTAGTCACCAGCAGTTATGTATGCTTAATTTGTAACTGGAAACAGTCCAAATGCTTTCCATTTATTTATTAACAATTTTAATTTTCATTGTCTCCTATGGCAGTGACTACTATTACCTCTATACTGTAGATGAAAAACAGTGAAGCTCACTGGGATTAAAAATGTCTCTAGGTCACATAATTAGGAAGTGGTTAAATCACTGCAGAATACCTCTAGGACACATACTATTAATTACCAGAAAGTTGACTGTATTGCCTTTAGAATAATGCTATTATATTTTACAATCTTTAGGTCCAATAGCAAAATTTCTGGCTTTATTAAAACAAAAGTTTCTTCCTTCTGTATGCTCATGAGTAGTTGGCCAATATAAATTAGACTCCATGTTTATGTTTTGTTTTGAGGTTGGGGTTGGGTAGGAAAGAAGAGGGGAAGGTATCTGGGAGGAATTATGATAGGAAAAAGAATGTCATTGAAGTATGTTGTACGAAATTCTCAAAAAATATATAAATAAAGAATTCAGATAGAGTAGACAGATGAAATATTTCTAAGATAAAAGTGGGGGAAATTAGATTATTTCATGTGGGTTTGAGGGAGTGAATGTTCAGGAGAACTTCTGGTTTTATTTTATTTTTTCATACTTTGTTGAATGACACAAAGAACTGAGATACAAGGGATAGAACACATTCTGAGATGGAAGCCAATAAATACATCTTTAAAACTGTTTGAGTATTTTCTTCCCTTTGTTTTCCTTTTAATTTATACTGGGAGCAAGTTGGTAGAGGAGTTCACATGGAGGGATCCATGGCTCCAGCCACATATGTAGCAGAGGATGGCATTGTCTGGTATCAATGGGAGGGGAGGCCCTTGGTCCCATGGAGGCTTGATGACCAAGTGCAGGGGAATGCCAGGGTACTGAGGCAGGAGTGAGTGGGTGGGTGGAGGAGCACCCTCATAGAAGCACGGGGAGGGGGGAAAGGAATAGGGAGTTTTGGGAGAGGAAACTGGAAAGTGGGATAACACTTGAAATGTAAATAAATAAAATAACCAAAAATTTAAAAAAAAAGAAATTTACAGCTTGCGGCACGCCTCCCTCGACCAGCAAGAAAGTCACACCACCACCAGGATCTTCTCAGTCAGCTTTATTCTGGAGCACCTTGATAGTAGATTCCCAGAACCCTGGACAGCAGCAGAGCTGCTGCTTTTATAGTCTCCCAGGGAGGGGGGAAGGGTGTCGTAGTGGTTGTGGATTGGTGCACCAAGCTACACCTCATTTGCATGTGGCCTGTTCATTGGTGCCACAAGTCACACCCATTAGCATATTGCCCGTTCATTGGTGCCACAAGCCACACCTCATTAGCATATTGCCCATTTGGGAGGGGCTATTGCTTGAGGAGGGCCTGAAGAGAGAGCTGCAAATGCACACTAGGCTCCCTCCCCTAGGCTCCCTGCCCTGGCATCTGGCCGGTCCTGCATCATCTTGTAATGGGGCGGAGCCGGGGGCCCTCCCTGAGCCGGACGAGGCTTTCCCAGAGCTGGACGGTGGCTTTCCCAGGAGCCGGTGGGTGGCGGCCTTTCCTGGGAGCCCGCGGGTGCCGCTGTCTTTCCCTTCCGGAGGTGGCAGCTTCCTACAACAGCAAAATTCTGATGTCTTAGTAAAAAGCCATTATTGTATACATTCAGTGAAGGTAAATCTCTTTATGGTTTAAGAGAGAAAGGAAATACTTCAACAGGATAATTGAGCCATTATACATTGCATCTTTCAACTCAAGGGGCAAGCACTCCTCAAGAGTTTAGAATACATTCTAAACTCCTAAAACATAGGTTATGTTAGCTCCTCTTTGTGCAACACAGATTGTATGATCACCTTTGCAGGGAGGAAAATGGTTAAAATTAGCAACTGTAGAAAAATATAACAATCATTCCTAGAGGAATTGTCTGGCTTCAGGAAAATCATCCAGTACCAAGAAGAAATGGGCTTCCTACTTACAAACTCCTCAGATAGGTCTTTCTGATAAAAAAACAAAACAAAACAAAACAAAACTTGCAATATTGGATCACTGAGAGCTCTGCTCCCTGCATTAACTTTGCTCGTGTGACCCTTTATTCCCTCGTCTTGTCTACACTGTCATTTTAGTATCTGTTAATTCTTCAGAATGCAATTCTTAGTACTATAGTCATTGCTTACAGTGATCTCATTGGGGCTTGGTTCTGATGATGGCAACTCTTTTGCCCTTTTTACATATCCTCTGTGATAACCTTTCCTGTTGGTAATACTTGATCAGCTTTCAGCCATAAATTACAATGATACCATATTTTGCACAGACTCCCTATCTGAGGATAGCAACCCATAGTTGTCATTATAGTCACCTAACCCGATAATGTTCTAAACTTTTAACCTATTTTAAAATCCTAAAAACTGCAGGACAGTGGTGGCCCACACCATTAATCCCAGCACTTGGGAGGCAGAGGCAGAGGCAGAGGCAGGCAGATCTCTGAGTTGGAGGCCAGCCTGGTCTACAGCGTGAGTTCCAGGACAGCCAGGGATATACAGAGAAATCCTGTCTCAAAAACAACAACAACAACAACAACAAACAAAAAACAAAAAACAAAACAACAACAAAAAACACCACCACCACCAAAATCCTAAAAACCAATGCCTGGAATGTCCAGGCATCATTAGTATGTATTAAAATGCTGAATGAGACCCCTCTTGCTTCCTGACATGAATAAGGAATCATAATGAGTCATTCATTTTTTCATAATTATGCTACAGGTACACCACAGGGGGAAAAACAGCTGGAAAACACAAAATTAGTCTTAGTTCTACATAAAATGCAGTTCCCTAGTGTCAGAACTAACAAGAAGAACCTCCTACATCGCCTCCCTGTATCCAGGTACATTGCTATCAACAAGGAACTATCAGAAGGAGAATATATCAATTTCTACATTGGGTCCAGTGTTTAGGAGAGCTGAAAATAAACTGATAACAGGGAGTGGAAGTGGAGAAGACAAGGTATGTTTAAACAGCATTTGGTAATGAGAAATTCACTGATACCCAGAGTTCGCTTCACATATCAATCTTAATTAAGTATGCTGGTATGAGATCTTTGATAGAGAACTGTGGAAGGTTTTATAGAATGTTTTGTGCTAACAGAAATTGGACATCCTGTCTTCATGGCAGTTGGATTGGAAGAAACTCTCTTGAAGATCAGCCAATCTTCCATATTTTCTGGAAAGTTTGCTCTTTGGGGATAAGAGATGTTCAAATATGATATTTTTCTGCTTTTATTTAACTTGACTGTTTTTGTTTTTTTTTTTTTCCCTTAAAGTAAGCACACCCACCTTTGGATGTCTGGATGAGTTTCCCAAATGATTCACCTACTCTCGGAGCAGAGCACAGTGGGTAATGAGCATGCACTGACCTTGAGCCCACTCATCACAAGCATAGATTTGTTCTCAGTTTAAGCCCCACTGAGATAAAGGGGAGCAAGCAGAGGCTCTCGGAACACTCGGGAGTCTGTAAGTGATGTCACTCACAACAGCAAACACCACATATGAGAGTAAGTACTAAATTTTATATTTATATCTCCATAAATTTGATTGATAGATCCCTGCTAGACCGTCTATCAAGTCTGAATTCTGGCAGTTTTGGCTTCTCCCCTTCAAGGACATTTCAATTTGATATAAATTTAATAGAAATATTGGGGAGTTGAAGGCACATACAAATGTACTGCCAGCTTTTTGTATCTCTCAGTAGGACTGAAATATAATTTAGTATTTTTCAAAAGGATGCACTACAAAATGTTTTATTTAAACTTTTGGGTGATATCCTCAGGAAAAAACAAATTACTTTCCTGAATAAAATACTCTTAAAATTCCTTGTAGAAAAATTGTTATGAATAAAATATAATTATCCAACATAATTATAATAAAAGAGGAAGTAATTTTCAATTTATGGATTTTTAGGGTAGAAACAATTCAAATCTTTAGTGCCTAAAGACTCTGTCTCCAGTTTTTTCATGCAACCTCTTTAGAATATATGGCAAAACATGTCATCTGCCCCCAAATTAACAGCTCATTTATTTTAAAAATTCCTATTAAAGCCACACCCATCAAAAGTATTAGTAGGAGTTCTAGACACCCAAGCCCACCTCCAAGACTGTTTGAACGATTTATAATGTTCTGAGAGATGAGGGTCTCCATATGAAATCTTAATTCCCTCTTGGAGCCAAACAGATTTTATTCAAGAACTAATAGTGTTAGTGTAAACCTACCCTAAAGGGTCAGACTTGCTAATACACATGTAATCCTTTCCATGGAAGATCATCTCCCTTGAGAAAACTATCCAATCATGAGAGGTAATGAAGACTTGCAGGAAAGGTCTGACACTGAATATGGAATAAGTGGAGCATGAGGTAGCTAAGTTTTGATCACAGCCCTTAACAAAATCCCTTTGGGTACCACTGGGAGTTTGGGTTAACTAAAGCTCATCACTTCTAATCTAGAGAAACTCAGGCAGCCCTGAGGGCCAAATAGGAGAAAATCATTTAACCCATGTGGCAAACACCTCTGAAGAGGGAAGAGCTGTCTTATATGGGATGAGCTACTTGGACTTGTAGCAAAATTCTGGGTCTTAGAATGACACATCCTTGTGTACATTTGCTGAAAAAGTTTTCTTCTTACTGCCAGGCTTAACGCAACAAAGCTGTAAAGACATTTAACAGCATAATCCAACAATTTTGCACTGGGATCTTTTAACAGAAGAAACAAAAGCAATCTTGGAGAGTTTTGTAATATGGTCTTGAGCACTTGTCATTCACTTATTATAGTAAAAGTAAACAGGAGCTCTGCTTAAGCATCTCACAAGTTAATGATGCTTATTGGAAATATGGTGATGGATGCTGACTTGAAGCTGATAAGGAACATAACAACAGAAATTTCACTTTAAAGTAGCTCTAAAATAATTTTATTAAATTACTAATGAGACCCAACATCATGTCTTTCCTCTTTTATCTGCAGATAAGATAAAAATCATTTCACTTAAGGATGTTTGTTCTCTTTCAGAAATGTTATGCCATAATCACAAGTGTAGGTTTCCATGATTGAAAGTATCCTCTACCTACAGTGCATAAATGAACTCACCTAAAGGGTTTGATCATTTCTTGTCTAGTTCCTGAAAGAACTGGAGCATCCATCAGGTCACACGACGAATAGGTAATTATTATAACTTGAGTTTTCTTCTGATTGAGCGAAGAGTCACTTCTACCAGGATGATAACCACTTATACAATGCAGCACTATGAAAACAACCATTATGAGAAAAGCATAAACCTTTCAACTTGAAAATTATTTGTTTCCTTAATGGCTGACAACCAGAGAGCTAGTCCTTGTAGAGATGTCAAGTTCAAGAAACAATTTCTTCCTCAGCATACTCCTAAGATGCCTTGTCTACTCTCTTCTAAGGCAGTAAACTTGTGAAGGAGTTCATTAGTTCATGAGAATTAGTAAGTTACTCTCAGGAGTTACATCAATGTTTTAGTTATGCGGAGGAGGCCTGTGTTTGTCCTCAGACTCCTATCGAATTAGAAATAAAGTAGCTTCTTTGGGGGAAACCTGTTTTCTCGGGCTGTTTAATGGGCTCAATGTTTATACCTCTAAACTAAAATATCTACATTATAACCAATCATCTCAGTTCTGCCATAGATGGCCCCAAACCTAGACAAGCTAATAACTAACAATCCCCAGAAACCGTGGATTTTTCCACACTCTGTGTCTCACGGTGCTTCCGATTCAGGCCCAGGGGCAGACCACAAGAGTTTTATATTTCTTGATTATTTAGTCATCTGGACCAGCCAGTACATCATTTAATTTTACTTCAACTAAATGTACATTTATATATCTGAGCCTGACTCTAATTGTGAACTTGACTGAATTTCGAACCATACAGCAGACACACTTCTATGTGTGTCTGTGAGGGCATTTCAAGAGAGATTTAAATGAGGAGGGAATATCTGCCTTAGACATGGGTAATATGCTCCCATGGGCCAGGAGCTCAGACTAAACAAAAGGAAAGGGAGCCTGAGGAGTACCAGGATTCATCACTCTCATCTTGATAAGGGATGCAATATAACCAGCCACTGCACGCTTCCAATCCTCTTGTCTTCTCCAAAACCATGGGCTGCAACCTCTTAATGCAATGAGCCAATATACATTCTCAGTCCAGGCAAAAAAGCCAATCGTTCAGAGAACAGCTGATCTGCTGTTACCTGAGATGTGAGACAAACCCTAAAGGCTGATTCTGTGTGGTTTAAGAGAACTAACAGTGACTGGTGTGGTTACTCCTCAGTGTGCACTTTGTTTCTGTCAGAGGTAATGCATTTTTAATACACAATTAAAAGCTATGATAAAAAATACATAAGCATATTAGTCTGAACTTTCCCACTGGTGAGCGAATCCTAAGCTTATTTTCTATCGCTGTTACACCGATTATAATTGTAATATTAAAAGTCTATTGAAAAATTATCAAATGATCTATCTGCTCTTTGTGATATGAGAGCCACCCGAAGTACTCATTTAGATCTTAATTATTTATGTAACTAACATTAGAAATTAATAACAATTGAAAATAATGACTAAGCAAAAAGTCTAGGTCTGTCTTCTCTAAGGCCAAGAGAGAAAAAGAAACAAGCTTTCTTGGTTTGCAAGTGAGTTTGGGGAGTTTCTTATCTGCTGAAATGTCTCCTTTCAGAGAAGAAAGCATCTGCACGCAAAAATCAGCTGGAAATCGTTTCTAAGAACTCATCCAGGAAGAAGGAAGATGGATAGATAGCCCGCATGCCTCAGCTCACTAGGCTTCTCCAGGGATAGTGAAAGCAGGGCTACATAGGGCACTAATTGGCCTTTGGTCTCAGTGGTGCTCTGTTTAGTTACCCTGTAGAAGAATGGAGCAGGGCCATGCTTTGAATTCCAGTAGTGAACTGCCAAAGCCCCTTCAAAGAGGAGGGGACTCCAGCAGAACTTGTCTCTCTTCTTCAAATTCAGAGGCTTCTAAAAATAGAGAAAAGATCCAGGTGTCATGCCTACCTACAAGCTCAGTAACTCAAAAGGTTAATGCAGGAGGATCACTGTGATCCCGAGGCCAGCCTGAGCTACAGAATGAAGCTAGCCTGGGGTATGTAGCAAAATCTTGCCTCAAACTCTTTCTTCAAAAATTACAACAATTAAAAATAGCACTTGATAAATTAAAAGATATCCTAAATTAATAAGCCAATAATCTCAATGAAAATAAAATACTTTTGATTTTAAGCTTGTTGTCCTAACATCTGTCCAAAACAAACTTAGAGAAGCACAAATACATACTAGCATCTAACAAAGAGCAAGACTGAAAAGCAACACTGGCAAATACTCAGCCAAACGATGAGCAGAACACAGAGGAACAGAAGCTATTGTGTGTCTGCCATTTAAGCGCAAAGTCTACCTGCCAAGGGAGTCTCATTCATTATCCTTCTAAGAAAACATACTCTTGCCTTCGTTTCAAAGGACTCTTTGTTTAATCTCTCTGGAATTTTTGTTTAATTTTTAAAGTCTCCTATCTGGGTTTGTAATGGACAAGGCATATCTGTTATTGCCTGCATACATTTTTAAAGAGAAAGAATAGGGCCTTGCTTTCCTTGCTCAGGGGATGATATGGGCTGGGTCACCTGAATTCCATGCCTATAATTCAGGTAAAAAAGGTAACTGAGAATCCTAAAGTGACACATGAGAAGGCAGCAAGTATCCTGCAAAGCGAGGACATTTTATCAGTGAGTTCCATAAAAACAAACAAACAAACAAACAAACAAGCAAAACAAGCATCAATTGATTAAACAAGCAGAAATTAATAAGTAAGCATTCGCTCTAGAGGCCCATATCATTTATTTTTAAACACATGTTCAGGTTAATATACTTGTCTGTGAGCTGTTTAATGAAAATAAAACACTAATTTGATTATTTGATTGTGCATATATTGATCTCTCTCTCTCATGTGTGTGTGTGTGTGTGTGTGTGTGTGTGTGTGTGTGTATGTACAAGAATGTATGCATCTACAGACAAACCAATGTAATGGATGAGAGAGAAATGTAGAAACTTTGCAACAGAAAAGGTGGGTTCAGGTAAGTTGGAAAGTGGGTTTCTGGCATTATTGCACCTCTTGGAGAACCCACATCCATATCTTGGGTATATAGTATCTTTTATTTTTCCTCAATTGTTCCTTTTTCTCCCATAGTGCCCTTTCTTAAACCTGTATTAAAATTGCTTTCCAATATAACCCACCTGCCCCATGCAGAAAGGCAAATCTCAAATCTCCTCAGAATATACTTTTATAGAACAACTAAAACAACTTCAGAAATTAAAATTATTAGCATTTACTTAAACATAAAACTTATATATGGATTAATATTTTATAGATTTGATTATATATACATAATATATATAGGCATTTTTATACACACATATATAGCATAGGTAATATAAAATGACTGAAAGCAAAATATGTTAGCTAGGCAGCTGGGACTTGGAACACTGCTACAGGTACATCATTACTTAATTTTCTTTATGTTCATCCACCAAAAGTTTAAGAATGTGTATTGTCACAGAAATGTTTTTAGTCACCATGTGACTCATTCCAATCCCTGGTCACAGGTCACCATTGCTTCTCGATGGCTGTAGAGTGATGCAACATGTGAGATCAGAGAGCACAGCGTGGAAGAGAGGCTCTCACCTGAAGACAGGACAGAGAGGCAAAAGGAGGAAGGGAAACAGGACAAGCTATAACTTTCCAGGCCATGGTCCAGGAAACCAGCTTCTTCCAGTAAACACTGTTTCTGGAAGTTTCCATGGTCTCATGGTCATTAATCAGTGGACTCACCCATTGATGAGGTCACAGCCTCTAGGAACCACTCACATCTCAAAAAGGACCAAGTCTTCTGCCTGTCTTACATTTATTTTATTATGATATTCCTAGAAGATTCTAGAATTGCTTTCATTGTGGTGGACATTTATCATTAAAGAAAAATGACTGACTTAAATTTTATCTAATTTGAAGAATTTAACACTGAAAGTGAACTGTTGGTATAGACAAGATTTTTTTTCAATGTCGTTACAATCAGCACTTAGTTCAATCAGCAAGGTTAGTATTCCTGAATTGTGACTCTTTCCTAAATCAAAGGTACAATTTTGAAAATGTATTATTAATCCCAACACTCAGTAGGCAAAGGCACGGGCATGACTAGTTTCATGCCAACACAGGCTACATAGCAAAACCCCATCAATTTCTTTTGAACTTCACCTGCCTTAATATGCTTCTTATAAATACTTTATTAGGAACAACATTTCCGTATAATGTTTTATACTGTATATCCTTATTCACAGCCATTTAATACTAACCAGGAATGTCTTAAAGTCTCCTTCTCCTGGATGTGATGTCGGTATAAATTTCTGTGGCTCTTTTGCTATAACAATGCTATTTGCTACAGTTAAGAGAGAAAGACTATTTTTAGAGACAGTCTAAGTTCACAGCCAATCTGAGAGGCAAGTACTGTCCCTTGTATTCAGTGGCACTTGCTTCCTGACTCCACATTTATCCACTTCTTCACTTCATCATGCTCCATTGGTGCCACTCATACAGTTTGGAGAACAATTTTGCACAAATGGTATTCCCTTTCTGGATAGACTACACTGTGATTCATTAAGCCAGTGCACCCAGCCAGCAGGACTCCCTCAGTGTAGGTGTATAGGCACCTACTAATAGTGCACAGTTATATTGATAACTATCAGACTTGGCACACTCCACGGCTAATAGCCTAATAGGCTAGGCTTCCTTTTACATTCCTGATGTCCTGCATTCCTCCAGTGCATACTTTCTCACTCTGTGTAAGAAACTGAAAGTTCCAGAGCTAGCTGTATGTATGTATGTATGTATGTATGTATGTATGTATGTATGCATGCATGCATGTATTCATGTGTGACTTTGATATATGTATGCATGTGTATACAGTTTTTATATACATTTTAAGTTGTTATTAGATCCTAATCATGCAAATATACCCATATTTTTCTTCTATACCTATAAGGCCTTTCTATGCCCGTCCTAGGTCTGAATAATGACACACAGACTTACATTTATACTCTAGTTCCCAACTTTCTCTTGCAACTTTTATTTATTCTGTGTCTTCCACATGGTGCCTCTTAGTCTCTAATACAGGGTCTGTTTCTTCCTCCAAGTTAGTCTAGTGAACTCGCCTCTCCCAGAGTCCTCCTCTCTCTCTCTCTCCCAGAAGTACCACCTTACTTTCCTGCCTTTGCTGCAGGTCATCAGCTTTTTATTAAAATCAATCAGAAGACTTGAGAGTAAGTATTGACAAGATATGATGCAGGTGCTATTTAACAAATGGAGTAACAATATCAAAGTCCAGCCTGTTCTCAACTTTCTGCTAGCACAGAAATCAGCATTTGAATAATAGACACAATCTTCACACCGTGCACAAAAAGTCTATCCCTAGATCTTTCCTCTCTAAAACCTTGTTTGACTGAATCTTATTTAAATGTAAGAATTATTTATATAATCTGGAGAAAAAAATGCACTGGGAGAGAGGTACATCAAAAAATATTTTCTCTACTTTTTTGAGTGTTGAAGGTTGTTTTGTCTTGTTGGAAAGGTTGTGGAGAGGGTCCACTCCAGCACACAGTGCTGCTAGACATGCACATTCTTATAGAACCTTTGTGCTTCCCTTCCGTGGGACTTTGATGAGAAGAAAATTTTTTGTTATAATATAATTTGGAACATCTTTGTGCTGACAAATCATTGTGTTCTAGTGAATTTTTCTTCACTTCATGAGATAACTGCATAATTTCTTTTATGTCTTCTGTATCTTCTATATTTAATGTTCTAAGTTCTGAATTAATTTCCTGGACCATATGACTTTTGCAAATGCATGACATCCACCTGCTTGTATTTCCTCTCTAGCAGTCTGTATAAAGTAGAGAATTGTTTTGTTTGGTGAGTTTTCACTTGGGTTTTGGGTTTTGTTTTGCTGTTGTCTGTTTTGTTTTTGCTTGTTTGCTTTTAGTGTTTAGATAGTCTATACTTGTCAGTAGGGTTCATCCAGTTCAGTTTGCCTTCCCATTACTGAAATGTTCCCTAAAACAATCAACCTTTTCAAACCAGGAAAACTTGTTGGTAAAAGGCCACTAGATAATTTCCCCAGCATCCTGCCAAGTAGTTTCTCTCAGCTGCTATATCTTGCTCTGAATGAGATATGCTATGTTATGATCTGAGTGAGATATGCCATGTTATGATCTCAGTGAAATATGCTATATCATGATCTGAGTGATATATGTCTTGTCATGATCTCAGTGAGATATGCTATGCCATGATCTCAGTGAGATATGCTATGTTATGATCTCAGTGAGATATGCTATGTCACTATCGAAGTGATATATGCTATGTCATTATCTGAGTGAGATATGCACCCAAAGAGGCCTAAGATGGTGAAATATTTGAGACACATGAGAACCTTTATATCAGATGATACAAAAACTATATTTTAAGTAAAAGGCTAAGCAGATCTTACAAAGTACACAGAATAGCCAAAGGGCTTTGCCTCAGAACACTGAGATGCATATCTCACTCAGATGACTGGAGAGCTGGCTCAGTGGTGAGAGCAGTTAAGAGTACTGACTGCCCTTCCTGATCTCAATTCCTAGCAACATATTGGCTCACAACAATCTGTAATGGGATCTGATGCCTGAAGACAGCTACATTGTACTCATATAAATAAAATAAATAATAAATCTTAAAAGGAAGACTGCCTATCACTCTATGAGGCATGGCTGCTAATTTAGGTCAAACTACTATTTTAAATTAAATTTAATTTCAGGTTTTCTTATGCATATATATAAATAAATGTGTTAGTGTGCTGGTTGCATTAGCTGAAATAAAGCTTGAAAAATAATTGAATATGACTAGTTGCATCAATTTCCTCAAGTGCCCCTGAAATGTAACCAGTTTTAAATGGCTATCCTTTTCAAACATTTTTAAAAATTAGCTGAGCAGAGGTGGCACATGCCTTTAATCCCAGCACTTGAGAGGCAGAGGCAGGCGGATTTCTGAGTTCAAGGCCAGCCTGGTCTACAGAGTGAATTCCAGGGCTATACAGAGAAACTCTGTCTTAAAAAGCCATAAATAAATAAATAAATAAATAAATAAATAAATAAATAAACAAACTGAGATACTTTTATTTTTGTCAGTTAGTTGGTTTATTTCTTTCTTTTGTTTTTCATCTTTTGAGTCCCTACTGCCTGCAACTGCTAAGGTTACAGGAATGAGCCATCTCTTACATTTTGTAATATTATTTTTTAAGACTACTCTTTCAGAAACATTCATATGTTCTAAAAGCTGTTATCCATTTCAAAATAAAATTATTTGGCTTTGATGGTATTTCAAATAATAATTACAACAGAGGATATTATGATAAAACATTTTTTATTAAGTTGAGATATTTGTGGAATAAAACCTATTTGGAATTTATAATGGTACATACATAATTAAAACTTGATTCCATTGTTTTTGATATTTTGCCAATTGAAATAGAAGTTGTAATTATATACATTCATAAGTATTTTACATAAATAGATAACTGAACAGCACTGTATTGTTGCATTGATGTTCTTCAACATAAAATGCATACTTCATCACGGTATTGTGTACTTTCTTTTCTACCTGTCAATTAGATTTCAGTGTATGCAAAAATCCAAGATGTATTTTCATAGTGTGTATTGCTAAATGTCATTGAAAAATTTGCAGATGAATCTTCTAGATTTCAGCAGTGTCTTGTGCCAAGTATTCCATGAAAGGCATACATTGCTCAGTAGTAAGAGAGAAATTGATCAGGTTAAATAATGAATGGTATCTGAAGTGACATAATATTGGTCATGGTCCTTTAGAGAAAAAGAAGCAATAGAATGGAAATAGATAGATGTCAGATGCTATCCAAGAAAGGCTGAAGCATGCAAGTGAATTTTCTGGAGATAGCCCACCATTTTGCTTGGCAACAATGTGTGAACTCTGTGAGGCAAGGTCCCAAAAGACTTCATCCCAGGATTGTTTCTTGCTGCTGATATGCCTCTCCTGTCACTATTGCTTAGCCTAATGATTCCTGAGCATTAGCCCACCCTATTGGGCAGATTAATCAATATGAACATGTACTCTCATGTAGTCATGCTGTGCAGATGAATTGATTATTTCATAATTCCAGATAATGATTTTATAGAATTCCCAAATTGATACAAGTAATCTCAATGAAATAAAAGCTGCAAATAGAGCTCTGTAAACCTTCATGTATCATGGGCTTAATTGCACTAGAAAAAGAAAGCAGGCTTGGAACAAGTTTACGACCAAAACATTCCTTCTAAGTTAGGTGTGAGAGCATTATATGGTAATTAAGGATCATGACCTAGGAATGGACAACTTATTGTAGGTGCAAAGCAGAGGATAAAATATTGACTAGTTTATCTATACAAAACTTGATAATAATAAGACATTAGGCAGATGATTTATCTCTTGGCAAAACTGTGCTAACTCTGAAAGGACAATATAAATCCCACTTGTCTCCATTTTAAGGACCAGGCCTGATTTCAAAAAAAATGCTGTAAGGTACCAGCTTCAGGAATAGATCCTAAGTCCCAGAAACTAAGTCATAGGGCACCAGCTCTAGGTACAGACCATAAAATCCAGAACAAGATCATAAAATCCCCTCCCAAATAACAGCCAGGGTATAACCACAAAAATGGGGAAATATCTCAGAATGGGCCATCACATGAATGAACATTCATGACATTGGAATACAGACCACTGACCACCTGTAACCCCCTAGCACCCACCAATGAAATGTAGATTACCTAACCCTTCAGGAGAGTTCTCCTGGTTCCCTATAAGAAAGCCTGCCTGCCTTTGTCTTGGGTAGCCATTATTAAAAAATGGTTGACCCCTGCATGTTGGTTGTTTCTGCAGAACAAATGTTCTTTGTTTTTTGCACACTATCTGAGTCTGGGGTCTTCCTTCAGTGATCATTGGACCCTTACAGCTTGTGACATAAAAATTATTTATTTAGTAACAGATAATGAATGTTTAGTCAGATACTAGTCTTTTTTTTTTTTTATTGGATATTTTCTTTATTTACATTTCAAATGTTATCCTGTTTTCCTGTTTCCTGATGGACACTCCCAAACCATTCCCCCTTCCCCTGCTTCTATGAAGGTGTTCCCCTCCCCATACACACACACTCCTGCCTCCCCGCCCTTGCATTCCCCAAAACTGGGCATTGAGCCTTCACAGGACCAAGGGCCTTTCCTCCCATTGATGCCCAACAAAGCCATCCTTATTGGAATAGAAAAGTATTGAAAAAATCATGTAGTCAGTTACTCTGCTGTAACTGTTTTACCTGACAGCTGCACGAGGCAGTGGTATTTTAGAGAAAGTCTATACACTGAAAACATAAATAAAGGCTTGATGGGGCTTTTCTTTTTCTGCTTCATCTAGAATTTGTGTTTTTCCCTGTGTGCATATTTTTCCTTGTGTTGGTTGGAACTTTTATTTCTCTGCTTCATCCAGAATGCGTGTTTTCTCTGGGTGCATAACTGGCCTTTTCCCTTTCTCCCTGTTTTTTCCTCCTTTCCTCTCCTCTCCTCTCCTCTCCTCTCCTCTCCTCTCCTCTCCTCTCCTCTCCTCTCCTCTCCTCTCCTTTCTTTTTCTTTTCTCTCTGGTTCACAAAGAGTTAACAAACTCTGAGCCTCTTGTCGGGCCAGTCAGGGGACCTTGAACCAGAGAGAAAAGAAACCAATAACTAAGCCTTTTCTTCTGAATCCCCTACTGCTAACAGCAGGAGCTAGTTACCAGAAGCCAGAGGCTTTTGATCTTAGAATAGCAAAGAGTTAAAGGAAGAGAAAATTAACAAATAGTAAGCAGCTTTAGGCCCAGCAATTGCAACTGCCAATGCATTGCTACCTTCCCAGGGAACCCTTGAGATGCCAGGATGGATGCTGATAGACAGACAGACAGACAGACAGACAGACAGACAGATAAATAGACAGATGATAGGCTTTAAGTCCACTTATGTTGAAATAGTAACAACAGTTGCCTCACATGTATGAGTCTCAGAATTCAGTAGTCAGTCAGTCCTAGACACTAGGTACCTAGGCAGTCTGGGTAGTTAGTTCATAGTAGCCATTTCTTGCTGGAGAGGCCAATAACTCTGTAAATGCTCTGGGCATGAGTCCTGGACCTGAAGAAGCCCTGATCAGTATCCCAAAACACAGATAGTTTTTGATGTGAGAACAATTATGTTGTGTTCCCGATTGCTTTGTTGTCAAGTCTAAGTGAAGCTGACAAAAATTCTCTTCACTAGAGATGCTGCTTACCTAAGAGCAACAATAGCGTAGTCGGAATGGAAGAGGTTGCCATAAACAAGGTCAAATAATTATTTTTTTATAATCCAAAATTTAATGAATGCTGCTGTATTTTCATCATTCTCAGCCTGGATGTGATAGAAAATATAATCCAAACATTCCATGAGACTTGTTAGGAATTTGGTGACAAACTTCTGTAGGTGCACAAGACCAAGGCCATTGCCTCCATTACAGATAACTTCCACAGCACAGTCATTTTATCATCTACAGAACCTCTTACTCTCACTGTTCTAACTTTTACCCCTGTCCTCCAGCATTAAAAACAAACAAACAAACAAACAAAGCCTATTTTATTCCTTCAAAAAACAATAGCCACAAGATGCTTAAAAACTCCCAAACAGTCAGATAAATGCACAAATATAACACTCTGTTCACTTCTTTTTAAAACGGGTTCAAATCATTTTCTTATTTTGTAGAAACATAGTCTTAATATTATTTCTTTCTCAGCAACAGTCATACACAGCAAGCAATATCTTTTTTATATAATTATGAGAAAGAACACTCTCCGCATTAACACTGGAATAATAATAATAATAATAATAATAATAATAATAATAATAATACACTGGAATGAAAACCACTGACTGGTCTTTTCAGTGCCAGTACCACCATTATTTTTACTGCTACTACCCTATTAAAAGATGCCCTGTCTTTTCTGGTGTAAAAGCAGAGTTTATTTTCTCACCATTAAACTAGGAGCAAACCAAGTAATTCATACTAGGAAACAGATCTGTGGGAGAAATGTTAGTTCTGAAATCTACTAATGAACAAGGGATTACAAGAAACTTCATTGAACCAACTGCCAGGAAAATGACAATCTTTCAAAGGAGGAATGAATGGTCAAGAGCTAACGAAGATAGGGAGTGAGAACAATATTAGAAAGTTTAAAGAATGATGAAAATGTTACATAAATTTGGGCAAAGAAGGAGAATGGAGAGAAATTAGCACCCAACAAAGCTAGAGGGGAAAATGTGGGAAGCCCTGAGGAATAATATGGTCTCCCAAAGCATCTACTCTGTACATCCACAGTCTAGAGGACAAGAGGGTGGTGGCACACGTTAAACAGGCAACTCTTGGTACAGAAAGGAAGGAAGACGACATTAAGGAGAAGTTCAGAACTCGTCTTCTCACCAGCTATCTACCCCATGCCTTACTCCAGCAGAGGTACCCAGTGCACAAAGCAGACAAAGTGAACCTCAGCGCAGGTAAAAAGCCATGTGACTTAACTGTGAAATGTTCTGAAATATGCCAAGCCTGGGACCCCAAGCTCTGTTGAAGGGGAAGGTTAGTTGGTCGTAAATAATAGACACCATAATGAACAGTTTTATTGGCCCAGTTACTGCTTAGATTTACTTATCTACTTCTAACCAACATCTGGCACACATGCAAGCACATGCGTGCGCATGTGTGCCAGACACACACACACACACACACACACCACTTTAATTATTCTCTACTTGAAAACTACCACCCATGGATTTCTGTCATTGTCCTTACTGTGGTTTATTTCTTCTTGCCTTAAAATACAAATACTATCTGTTTAGTACTTCTCATACACATAATCTTGCTTTCATCTTTTATTTTTTGTGTGTGTTTGACCTTCACTTTGTAATCCTCTTGCCTCTACTTTCTTGAGTGCTAGTATACAGGTACATAGCACCACGCCCAGATCAAAAATCACTATGTAATTGGTTTCTTAGAATAAGTAAGCTTGAGATTACAAAAATGTTTCCACTATTAGAGAATACTTGGGGGGGGGCAGGGTTAAGAGATTTAGCCTGTAAATGGTACAAAGGCTTTAAATATTCACTAGAAGTTCTATACCCTGAAAATTATAGATTTCTCTTTCCATAACTGGGTCTTAAGTCACTTGGACACTCTCTTACAGAGGGGCTTACAATTAAAATGTCATTTCAAAATAGCAACACTCTTGTCTATTAGAAAAGCAATATTTGAGGAACTGGGGCTCTCAAACTTCATAGTGACATAATTATTCATCCAAGTTTATGGAATACCCCTTGGAACCAATATCAAATAAGAAACTCAGCTGATAGATAATGAAAGTAAAGTTGATAGGAATTAAATAGGCCATTCAAGGTAGAGCAAGGAGGGAACAATAGTCAAAGGGAACTTCAGAGTTCCCCTTTCTATTTTCTATCCCCACCTCCCCACCCCTAATCCTTTTCCTCAACCCAGGCATTTAGCACATGGAGAAGTTAAACCTCAGCACAAGCAAAATGTCAGAAGGCTCAGTTTCAAAATGTAATACTCATAACACGCCCTAAGGAAGACCTTACGCTTAGAAATACTGAGCTGTATTGTGTGTTGCTGAGCTTCTGAGTAATATTTGAATAGTCTTCATCTTCCATTGGCCAATCATTCTTTTGGTAGTGGCTGCTCTGGAAACTGAAATAGCTCCATATTGTTATGACTAAATTCGAGTCATGAAAACATAGATTCTGACCTAGAAGAGCAAAGAGTTTCTGAAAAAGATCATTATGGAGCAATTCACAGAGTCCAGGGACCTAACAGAATAAAAGAAACTATAAAGCTATATTTTTCTGTGTAGTTCATTTTCTCCATTCAGATGCCAACCAGTACTGTGCAGGAGTGACTCAACTCCAAAGAATCTGCCCTTCCCCAAACAGAGTCTTGAAGCATCCATTAAATTAATGGATTTCTACACAACTATATAATCTATGGGCTCTGGGATACTGTTTTATTTATGGGAGCAGCATGGGGCTGGCTTCTTTCTTATAAGTAGATCAGATTTCTGTACTATCTGATTAACATTTGTTTTCCTCTCTTTATTGCTTATCTTTTATTTCCTTATGAAAGAAATATTTCTATAGCATGTATCCAGGTTTACAAAACGAATCCAGATGCTACTCTAAAGAATTATCCGGAAGAACTACTGGGTAAATTTTTATTTATACACCATCCAAGATATGATTCAGTTATCCTTGTTTATGCCTTTATGAAATGTGGATAAAAGGTCAGTTATTGAAAAGGATGCTAAGAACCTAAATTTCAACTAATGATGTAAATACATCTTTATAGATCTTTAAACTCATTGGATTTCTAACCCACTTAATGCAAGTACCAATAGCCAAAGTAATAGCTTTTGATTTTCTATTAGCTTGTCAAAGTAGTATTTGTGTCACATATAATACTTCATCTCTACCTTGATAAACTCTACATTACAAAGCAAGTAAAATTCACTAGAGTAGACTGAAAGGGACTCTGTGATGTGATTCTCCAGTCTGAACTTTGTTATTCTGCTGATTTCACAAGTGGTAAGCTTACCAAGGGTGTGTTCTTGGGATGTGAAATCTCCCTGTATAGTCACTATATGTCTCTTAAGTAAAATAAATGGATAAATAAATAAGTAAAATTCTCATCTAATGGGAGAGAAAAGGAAAATCCCCTGCTCTGACTTGGCAATACTGTTTATCTATTGTTTAATCTTGAGCTTATTATAGGAGCAATGACAAGCAGAGACTGACCAGAAGGAAAGGTGTTTCAGAGGAACAAAAGAGTCATGACATCATGCATGTAAGACTAAGAACGCTCACTCCACATGCTTATGATTGTAGAATAAATCTTCATGAGTTGCATAAGACTTGCCCATTCATGGTGTCATCTAATTCATGTTAACTGTATTAACGGGACATTAATCTAGGCAAAGCACTGACTCTTCTGATAAGGTAGGATATCTTACCCTAGTCCCTCCTCAGATCCATATATGAATATTAATGTATCTTCTGCTCTAGTTTTTTAAACTACTTTTCAAAAATTTCTTCAGATTTTCTTTCTCTTTTCCCATGTAATTGCATATTAATAAAACTGGCTACTAACAGTGCCTTGATGTGTTTTAGT
>CACVCL010022771.1:0-2500 GCA_902729485.2 Mus minutoides
GTACACACTATTATCAAGTTCCCATGTAACAGCACCATAAAAACGTGTTTCTCTTCCTTCTCTCACCTTGTACTCACTTACCAGCAGATCTGCTTTCCTTATCCATGCTCCACCCTCTGCCAACCCATGGAAGCCACCATCGTATGCCCTATTCCTCTTGTAAGCTATTTTAGATTCCACTTATAAGATTGGCTCTTAATGCCTGGCTTAATTCAATTAATATAATGTCTTCTAGACTCATCGATGATACTGCAAGTGCAGAATACAGGTTCCCAAGAGATGCACGAAATGTTTCTCAACATTTCTGATCACCAGAGAAATGCAAACTGTGATCTTATAACTGTGATACCGGTGGTGTTCAAAATTATGACTAACAGTAGATGCTGGGGAAGGTTTTAGGGAAATGAAACTCTATTTTCTTGGTATATTTGGGGAAACACTATGGAAGATCCTCAGAAAACCCTGACATTTGGTTTACCATGTGATCTAGTGGCACTATTACTGAATATATAGCTTAAAAATAGGTATTTTAAAAATACCTATTGCCTTCCATCATTCATTAAAGCACTATTCATAATACCATATCTTGGGATATGGTAGCAGCCAGCATCCATCAAGTGATAGGTTTTATTTAAATAGGGCAGCTGTACACAAAGGGTACTATTTAATGTTTGTAAAGACTGAGTCTAAGCCTGTAGTTATGTAGACCCCTAATGAAGTAGCAGTAGTGATGGTACATACCTGCTCACAGATTCAGCAAATTCAGTAGAGACCTAGAGATTTTAGCTAAAGCTTGCTCTCTAGTTATTAGTATGTTTTAGAACTTGGCTATCTATGTAAGTGATTATATATATATATATATATATATATATATATATATATATATATATATATATATTCTTAAATATGAAAGTAATGTATAGAGTGCAGATAGAATTGCACTTACCAGAAAACTCTTGAGGACAGACACAAGTGTATCTTCCTATCTCATTGAGGCACACAGCCTCGTTCTTGCAGGGATCAGAAACACATTCATCCACTTCTAAGTCACAATGCCTGCCTTGGTATCCAGGCACACAGAAGCAGGAGTAGCCATTGATTTCATCCTGGCACATAGCCCCATTGTGGCATGGGCTAGAAGCACACTCATTGTGGTCGGTCTCACAGAACCTTCCAGCATATCCAGGAGGGCAGATACAGACAGGGTGCTCAGGGTCTTTACTGCAGGTGCCTCCATGTTGGCAAAGGTTCCCTCCACAGGAATTGGTGGCAGTTTCACAGGTCAGCCCGCTGTACCCAGAAGGACACTGACACAGGAAGCTGCCTTCCCCTGGGATATTCACACAAGTGGCAATTCCTTGGCAGGGACTGGAGAAGCAAGGGTCTTTCAGATCTGCACAGTCTTTGTCCAAATCATTGGCTGTGTCTAAGCAACAATTGTTGTCTTGTGGAAAATGCTTGCACATAGAATTGTTTTGGCAAGAATCTGAGAGACACCTGGTATTGTTTTTATTGCAAAATGAATCTAAAACAAAATAGAAAATACCAAGATTAAATTTGCAAATGGTTGAGGATAAAAATTACAGAAAAATTTAAACATACTCATTAGTGAAACACTTTATGGGATATGCTGTAATATTGATTTTTAATTCTTCACTTATCCAGAATTATTCTATACTTGTGATTAATAAACTAAGATAGGAGCTAAGGCGATGTCTCATCCAGTAAAATGCCTGCCTTGCAAACAAGAGCGTCTGAGTCCAGTCCCCAGAGCACACATCTAAAAGGTCAAGTTGGATAGCAGACACTTAAAATTCCAGCACTGGACAACTGGATCCTTGGGAGTGACTCATTGGCCAGTCATCCTAGCCTAAAGGTGAGTATGAGGATGATGAGAAACTGTCTCAACAAAGGGTGAAGGATAGATACCTCAGGAAGTACATCGGAAGGTGTCTCTGCCCACATCCACACTTGCTGCAAACAGGCACATAAATAAAATAAATAAATACACAGTACAAACACACACACACACACACACACACACACACACACACATGCAGCAAGATTAACTAAGCAAGGTTCTTCTGCATCTTCCTTTCCCCTGTTCTAAGTGCAGTCAGATAATGAGAATGCTGTCAATCTGTCTGGCTACTGAGAATTCTGACACCCACCTTCTCTTGTGTAAAACTTTAGGAAATACTAGAAGATCACTTACAAAGCCATCTGTGGAAAATTTTCTTACTGAAACACCTATTGAAATGAATCCTATTTCTTGATTTATGATTGAGCGTTTTTTTCAACATCTCTACTTTATGCTCTAAAAAGCAAAGCATAAAAACAAACAAACAAACAAACAAACAAGCCCTATCATCCAGTGGGTTCCACTGTGTTGACCGTCCTAGGTCTTCACACAGAGTTTCACAAACAGTTACGTACATCTCACAGGTTAAAACAGACAAGGTCCCACTGTGGATCTATTGGAGTCAAAGGCTTCAAACTT
>CACVCL010022771.1:7500-32528 GCA_902729485.2 Mus minutoides
AAACCAAACAGCATATTCTATCTAGTCAGAGGCCGGCACCTCCAAACTTACTACTGTTAATTCACAGGCAAACCCTGATGTGCAACTTCATTGCTCCAGCTGTGGAGACTGTGGCCAGAATTTACTGGTGACACCTGCACCTCAGGGTCCTATTCTACTATCACTTCTTTAGAGGGCCCATAGGAAAGTTTAAAAACTTTCCTATGAATATATTTTAAATATAGATTTGAATGCTTTGCATACAATAAGCATTTTGCTAGTATTTTTATATGTACTTTCCGATTATTAACACTACCATAGATGAAATCAAGTCCCCTTCAAAGATATCAAGATTCCCTGGACAATAAAAGCATCTAAGATCCCCACTGTATAACTTGGACACCTAAGAATAGGGTTGGACTGGGTCTTGGTCACTATGCATCACATGGTTCTTGTCTTGGGCATCCATCATGCCCACCTCACGTGGTGTGCCTTCCTACTTCTATTAACCTCAGAAAATGACTAAGTAATGCAAAGTGTGAACATCATTTTTTTTTTTACTAAATGTCAGTCAATGAACACTTTAATAAGTTTCAATCATGTTTCCTTGACATCAGGCCTGGGCTGTGATCCTATTATAACCAGTGTATACTTTAATAATAATAGAATTTTACTAACAGTATAGATTTCCACATTATTATCACCATTACTTCTAGTAAACCAAAATGGGTATTGTCACTGTATTCAACAAAACATCGACAATAGTATTTGCTGGACTTGGCAGGACTACTGCACCCATGAACGCAGAGCAGCTGTAACTGCATAAGCTAAACCAGCACAGGATCAAACTGGCCAAAACCAGAGCATGGATGGAAGAAGGGCCCATGAAGCTTTACCCCCAGCTAAAAAGTTATTGGTAGCTGCTAGTTGTTGGGGATGTAATAGTAAATTTTATTTGGGGACATGGGTTTAGGGAGGCTACCTATGCTCCAATAGCAGAACGATGTGAAGGAAGTGTTTGGGTGGTTTTGTTTTTGTTTTTGTTTATAAGGAGAGAGTACAAGATGCTAGGAGAGAAAAGTGGTCGTCGGGGTAGGAATTAGAGAGGAGGAAATAAAAAGACACCATATATATATATATGTATATATATATATGTATACATGTATATATATACATATATATATATATATATACTGAAAAATAAAACATCAAACTTAAATTAAATGTTATTATTAACATAAAATGTCTCTAATTTTCTGGTTCCTTAGGATCAATGAATAAACCTACCACTTCATTTACTTTCTATGGAAAGATTATGGGATATGTAAATGTTACGTTCATCTTATAAATGGGGAATTTTCTGGAATATCAAAGTACTTCACTGGTTTTGTGCATCTAATATGTAATAGGACAGAATGCCAAGGGACTTCAAGACATTTATCTGAAGAAAAAAAACTCAGAGTGGAGGAAAGAATCATGAAAAGAAACACTGAAAAGGTTATTTCAACCTGTTCTTCCAAACGTCAAAGCACAGAAACGTGCTGTTCAGCCGGAGCTTTAGCACGGCTGGGCCGAAGCCTGACATTTGCTTTCCTAGGAAACAGCCAGTCGCTGCTGTTGGCGGAGAACTACACTGCAGCAGCACATGCTTGCTCTACCCCCGTCTATCAGAAGATGGATGTGAGCCACGTATGTAGTGAACGTTCTACTCACTACACTAAAAGCAAACTGAGGGGCTGTGGAAATGCCTCAGTAGACGAGGAAGGCACCCGCTACTAAGCCTAATGATGAGGTCATTCTCTGACACACGCATGGTGCAATGAGAGAACCAACTCCCAAAAACGATTTTTTGCAAGCCATGACACATGCACACGCACACACACACACACACACACACACACACACACACACACACTAAATAAATGAGTAATGTAAAAATACCAATTGTCAAAATTAATTTTAACATATTTAGTTTAGCCAAGTATCCCTAAAATATTTTCATTCCAATATATAATCACTACAAAATTAATTAGATCAAATGGTACCATTTGTATTTTCTTTGAAAGTGTCCTTTATACTCTCAGCACACTCCACCTATCAAAGCCACATGTGACTAATGGCTGATGCCCCAAACAGGGCAACTCTTGATGTTCTCATGTCTTTGTAGAAGCAACTAAGCCCTAGGAAAGTCAGGCACTGTAATGACTGTGCATAAGATGTTTTTCTCTGTAATTTAAATGTGTTACTTCATTATTGTTATAACTACAATTAAGGCATCTCAGTGTGCCCCACGAGAGTCATTTGTAAGGTATCTTCAAATAGTGTACATCCTCAGAAGCCCTGGGCAAGGCACGCTGTGTTCACATCTCCCATTTTGCTGCAGTCTTGTGGATCTCCAGCCACAGCAGTCCCAGGACTTATTGTTGCTAAGATACATTGTAACAGTCATCTACATATCCTCAATGGTTCTTCATTTCTTTGCAACTAAAATATTAACTCTATAAGTTCAAATATTAGGCTTTTTCAGTGTGTCTGTATATATGACCTATGTATTCAGCTAGGATTGAGCACTTTATTTTTTTGTCCCGTGTGTGTGTGTGTGTGTGTGTGTGTGTGTGTGTGTGTTATGTTACATGAGTGTGTACATGCATTGATCACATGTATGTGAGCACAGATGTGTAATGGTGTATGCATACATGAATGCATGTGCTCACAGAGGCCTAAATTTGCCCACCAGTTTCCACAAGGGTTCTAAGGATCTGAACTCCAGTTCTCATGTTAACTGTTTGGGTCACAAATGCTTTGACCACTGTGTCCCATGCGACTTGAATAGTTCGGAGAATACATGCTGATTGTCTTGCTCTTCTGGCTAATTGGTTTCCCTGGGGAAATGGGTTTTGCTCACTCTATGGCTCACTACACTTGAACAGAGAGAGGCTGATTTGCTTCACTCAGATCTCTCTCGAAGTTGTGGTTGGCATCTGGGGAAAACCCAGGTTACTGTGGCTACCGGTTAACTTGGAAGCCCCGCTGAATAGATTTCTTTTTCTTTATTCAGCTAAGATCTCCCTGGCACTGAGCACAACAGCTGGGAAGCCGCAGTGCCTCTGGTCTGGATATTATTTGGAGGTGTTTGAGTGGCTCCCTGCCTGGCATGCTCTGACACATGCTCCTCTAAGCAGGGCCTTGGTGCACATGGACATGCCTTGGCTCTTCTGCACAACCTCATAGTACACATGCAAAACAGGGCTTGAGCTCACAGGGACCTGTTTGACAAACTCTACCCAGAAGGGGAAGGCAAGTGCATAAGTAATGAATTACGAGGCTGCATTGCTTAGCATGAAACACCAGGGAAAAGAAAATGCTGATGTTTGAAAACTCCCAGGCAAATGGAGGGGTACGGGTATCCTTCTGAGAGCTGGAAGAGACTGTCTCGTATATGGGATTGGCAGCTTGACTGAAGAGAAAGCATAAAGGCTCCATTCGGGGAAGGGGGTGTGCATAAAGAGTCACATACCACAAAAGTGCCTGATCTTAAACACTGTGGCCAGGACCACCGCTGTTTCAAGGGCATGCCTTTGTACTTAATATGTTTTTCGAGTTGATGAGAAAAGAAGGATGAAGTCCAGCAAATTCCATATCTGTAAACTGAATATATTAATGGAAGGTTTTTTTATTAGATATTTTCTTAATTTACATTTCAACTATCCAGAAAATCCCCTCCCCCCTCCCCCTTCCCTGCTCCCCAGCCCACCCACTTCCACTTCTTGGCCCTGGCGTTCCCCTGTATTGGGGAATATAAAGTTTGCAGTACCAAGGGGCCTCTCCTCCCAATGATGGCCAACTAGGCCATCTTCTGCTACATATGGAGCTAGAGACACGAGTTCTGGGGGTTCTGATTAATGGAAGTTTTGTCTAGTGCTAGTATTTAAAGTGATGTTTTGAAAATGAAGCCTGTACATTACTCATCACTGTGTATACCTCCTAACTGACCCATTGAACTGAAAGAAGCAAGCCTAATTCTCACCTTCTTTAACTGACAGAATGATTACATTTAAGCCTTATGTCATTATTTTTCCCACTACCAAGCAGCAGTACTGGGCCTTGTGCCAGTATCTAACCTTTGAACACTCACTTAGAAGCTCTTGAATGGTGCTTATTTATGAGTGAGATAGTTCCTTTGTTCCATTCCATCTTATTTTCCCACACTAAGGTAACTTTGGGCAAGGTACTAAACTTCCTTTTATAATATTTTACTGAGATATTAGTCAAATAGAGATGGACCATCCATGATTTAGAGCATTTTGGATGGTATAACAAAATTTGCAAAGTTAATCTGCATAGAGCAGAAGTCTCTCCACCTATGGCAGAGTACACTAGCACAGCCATTGGTGTGTTTTTTCACTACATCAACCACCTTTGGACAATCTGTGTGAGAGTTAAAAGGTTTTCCTACAAAGGCTATTAGAAGTTTTTTCTGTGTTAGTGAATAGTATAAAATGGGTCTGGTGGGATGGCTCAGTGTGTAAGGTGCTAGCATTTCAGCCTGATCACCTTAGGCCAATCTGGAATACCCACACAATGAACAGACAAAATCGACTGTTGCAAACTGACTTCTGATCTCCACAGGCATGCCACACTCACATAAATCACAAATAAGTAAATGAATATGTAGTGAAAATTTGTATCTTTGACAAATATTCTGTATGTTCTAAAGATATTTTCTACATTTTATCTCAATTTTATTTGTAGAAATAAATTACAGATGCTATAGGTATCCAGAAGGAGCCAAAATAACATCAGCTCAAGCCAGGACTGCATAAAATAATTGATTGTTTAAACCTCAAAACATTAAAGCGATAATTTCAAGGTTCTGTCAAATAAACCATGTGTTCCAAGAAAATGCCAATCCTAGGTATAAAAGGGTTAAAAAAAACCCACGAAGAATCCATTTGCCTCTGGCCCATTTCAAAAGCACCCTATCATGTTGTTATAGAAACCACTTGCAGCTGGAAATCCCCCATCATGATTATTGCTATAGTAACCACTAAATGACAAGAAGCTAGTCTTTCATCCATTTGCCATCATCCCCTTTCCAAGATGGTTTTGTTTCAACGTGTTGCTGGAGACAGAAAAGAAAGAATAAATTTAACAAGGATAGAAACTGAGTGGAAAGGACCTAGTTTAAGCAATCACAAAGGTGGTGGAGTCTCTGCACTTTTCAGAGAAAGAGTCCTATGATTCTTGAAACGAACTTTTGAATTTTTTACCCAATCAAGTGCTTGCTTGCTTCTTTTATTTACTTAAGTTTAAATTCAGAGTATTTGAAATATTAAATGTATTTTTTTCTACATTTTTTAAATCATCCTTTAAATATATAGAAAAATTTCCAATAATATGCCTTTGGCTAATATGGTCTCTTATGTGTTTAACTTGCCAAGTTAAATCATTAAATACATAAGATTATCTCTCATCATAGTGCACCACAAAATATTATGGTGTCTAATATGGCACCATATTGAAAGTCAATTTCTGACAACCAATATTTAGGTCACTCACTTATTTCCCCACCCCACCCCACCCCCAGGTATACAAAGTTTAAAATGCAATGCAGTGTTCAATTTTAGTAATCCTGTATAAAAATTATTTAGGTAAATTAAAATAAACATATGGACATCTCATCTATCTTTTTTCTTTCTCTCTCTTATCTATCTATCTATCTATCTATCTATCTATCTATCTATCTATAGCTAGCTAGCTAGCTAGCTAGCTAGCTAGCTAGCTCTCATCTCTATTTCCATCTCGATGTCTTTCTCTGACTTGGACTTCATCTCTTTGTATGATAGATCACCTTATATGTTGCTAAGTTGCAAATCTTTTATTTGTAGACATATATGCAATTCTGACTTTGAAGAGTTTAAAATCAACTTGAGAAGAATATATTGCAATGACACCAACAAAATGTAAGCTCAGTAAAGGTCATAGACAGTACATTAAAACCCACAGTCAGAGCACAATAACAGTGTGGCCAATCAAAGGCTAATAACCAAATGCTTGATTCCTGGATAAAAACCAAATGCTACCATTCAGCCTCAGCTTACCTCCAAGATAATCACCATAGAATATCTACAGAAAGATACAACCATCATCATTTTCTAAATACTTTATTTGAGGAAGAATAACCTATATTACTCAAGTCAGATTTTAAAAGATTCTGAAATCCCTGAAATAAGAGAGACACACTCGGAATAAGATGAGGAACTTGACTCGCTGCATTTGAACATCATTTTTATTAATTTCATTCTTCAGAAAAACCTAAAATATGTGCGGCTTACTTTTTTGGCTGCTGCCTTTGTCTTGGAAATTGTACTTATGGGTTATATTTCAAACTGAGGACATGAATATTAAATTAAATATTGACTCTGATATTTGTCTTGAAATATGTGGGGTTTTGTACATTTCAGTTTGCTCTGCTTCCCATATGCTTGTTTTTGCTTTGTGTAGGAATAGTTTTAAGGAAATTCTCCAAAACTGGTTTTTGTTGAGGGGTGTTAACATTGTATTTTAAATCATCTTAGAAGTATTTCAAAATAGTTACTATGATCAAATAATCAACACTATACATGAGCAAGTACACATTTTTGTGTGAGAGAAAAACTAATTTTATCCATTTTGATTACAACACCCAGGTGACATGTTATTGTGTGATAGCTCTAACCAACTTTCATGATCATACTTGCTGTGGTCCTAGATCCCATGTAGCCCTTGCTCACACAGATATGCTTTTAGGACTGACCACTTGGCATTGGATAGCCAGTTCTGGGGCTCATTCCTGGGAAAGCCTGATTCTTTTCTGGCAGCAGTCATTAATACATTTTATATCAGGGAGCTCTGGCTTTGTATCCAAGTTCTGTTGACTAAATCTGTAAATTGGAACTAAACACACAGTTTTCAAGGGATTAATATAAGAACTAAGTTAGTGAGTCTGCTGAAAGTGCTTACCCATGCCTCTATCACAACATGGTTATTTAATATGTCAGAGCTCTCTCTCATCATGTTTGAGATATTTAATTTGTATTGCTTAGTTTAAAATGTAACGTTGAGATGAGAGGAAAGCACCACAGTATATTATAATCATGTTATGAATTTTCCCCAAATCACTTAATAGCCTTGTTTTTTATAATCATATTTAATAAATGAGGTTTTCTTACCCTAGAAACAACCAATATAAATACATGAATAGAACAACCAATATAGATGCAGCAAAGACCCACATAAACAGTTGCTGCAGAAAGAAATGCCTTCAAGACCCTTTAATGTTAAAAGTAATAAGGTTCATGAGCGTGGAATAGCAAGGACCTGTCTTTGTTATTTATCACACAGAGCCAAGCCCTCTACAGAATGAGCTACCATAGGCTTAAGGGACATAGAACTGAAAGACAGAGATAGACAGGGAAGACATAAGGAAGCTGCCTGTTAGTGGGAGGAAAACAGGACCGTTGGCCGGGCATTGTTGTACCTGTCATTCATTTTCCTGCTAATTGACACACACCAAACATAGTTTATGAACCTTCCTGATCCCGATTCCCAACAGAGAGTCTATATATTAAACCAGAAAGCTGAAAGAATGTATGGATCTTTCATTATAACTTTTGATGTTCATATGCACATAGTCCTTTTTCTTTCAAGGTCTGACATTGTACAGAAGTGGTTTGGAGCTAAATTCCACATATTATTGGTAGAAAGAATCACATACAGATGCTTTGAAATGTTGTTGGTGTCAGCCTGGAGGATGCGTGGCTTCAGTGTTGCAGGCAGTGGGGTGTCATTGTAGGTTGATAACTGTACTAATTGGTGAATAGAAAGGAGCTTTTGAAACATTTATTTATTTATTGTATTATAGAGTTTTAACTTACAAATTTTACAAAATTAGAGTTTGAGAACTGATAGGAAATGGCATTTGTTCTATTGAAGTATTATAAAGTATGAATTTCACATAGAATTATAATTTTTGGAAATTAATTATTGACATTGAACAAGCAATGAATTTCTATGCCCACCTACCACCTACTGTTTTTGCCAAAGGAAATTTGAGTTCCTTTTGGTTTTGTTTTGTTTTGGTAATTTACAGGAAAAAGAACCTGCAAGATAATATTTTGATAGCACATTTCCCTTAAGAATTCAAAGTATGTTGTCTTGGTTAAGAAAGCATCTTTTTTCCCAAGCTTACTCAAAATAGTCACATATTTTATTTTAAAAATGTATATTTTTTTTACTATTTTGACTGTTTTGAATTTTATTTAAATACAGTTATAAATTATTAATGTATCTAAGATGAATACAATCATTCTTTAATATATGAATTTATTATGAAACGATCATCACCATCTAATTTCTGATGTGTGTGTGTGTGTGTGTGTGTGTTTTATTTTACTCACATAGGAGTGTGCACATGTGTGTATGTGTGTATATATGTATGTGTGCATGTGAGTGTAGGTATAGATGGAATTTCATCTGGCCATTTCTTGCCACCAAACAAAGCTTCCATCCACTACTGGAACTGGGTTACATCAAACTGAGTTGTTAGCCAAAGGGGTCCCATGGAAATCCCCAAACAACCCAGGCTATTGCCAAGACAATAAGTTACTATCCACAAATGGATAGTAAGGCCCCATGCTGAAGACACCACTTATACAACTCATTGAACATGGAACAGTCTAACTGGTGCCTACACAGAACCTTCAACCTTCTGTTCTAGTTTCTTTGTCAAAGATACTCCGCACACTATCAAAAGAGAAATGTAAGTACCAAGCCAACCACAAACCTTTTGACCTAAACTGTTGACCTGCCTGCAAAATATGCTAGGACAATGATGGGACAAAGCTCGAGGGTGTAACCAAGCAATATCTGATTTGACTTATGGTCCTCTCCAGGAGATGGAACCCAAACCTAACACTGCTTAGGTGACTAAGAACCAGAGATTAGATAGACCAAAGATCTAGGGTAAAAACAAAATACTACAGGTCTTAAAGTATATACAGTAATAAAATTAGTCCAAAGACATTTTGTTCAAGTCATAGAATAGTGCCCTCACTGAGCAATCATTAGAGAAGGTTCTTCCTCTTACAGCAGATGAGAACAGATACAGAGACCTGCAGCTAAGGCATTACACAGAGAAGGAGAGACGTCAGCACACACAGCTCTAAATGGGATGTCTTCATCAAACTCCTCCCCTCGGAGGTCTTTGATTCCTGAAGAAAAGAAGGTAGAAGGATCATGGGAGCCAGAGGGATGGAGGACACCTGGAGAAAAAAGCTTTCTAAGTAAACTGAGCAAAGTTCATATGAACTCACAGAGACGGAAGCAGCAAGCACAGGCATGCACTAGTCTGTACTGGTTCTTCTGTTAATATATTATAGCTTTCGGTTTCCTATTTTTATGGGACTCCTCTGAGTATGTGACCAAGTGGGTCTCTGATTCTTGTGTCTTGGGCTCCTTTCCTTCTGCTGGTTGTTTGTCTTGTCTGACTTCAATGTGATGGTCTTTGTTTTGTCTTATTATATTTACTTTATTATTTTTTTTTGTTATTATCTCTTAGAAGAATGTTCTAATGGAAGACAAAAGGGAGTGGAACTGAGTGAGAGGGAGGAAGACAGAACTGGGAGAAGTAGGGGGAAGGAGAAAATGTAATGAATATATATTGTATGAGGGAAGAATTTATCTTCAGTAAAAGAAGAAAAAATCACATTAAAAGAAGATCAAATTCATTTTCATGGCTTTGAGATTAGGAGGAGAAACAAAAAAAACCACTAAGAAATAAAAATCTATGAAAAGAAAAGAATATAAAAGCACAATGTACTTGAAATT
This sequence comes from Mus minutoides, assembly GCA_902729485.2. Taxonomy (NCBI): domain Eukaryota; kingdom Metazoa; phylum Chordata; class Mammalia; order Rodentia; family Muridae; genus Mus; species Mus minutoides. Next base: position 17,347 of record CACVCL010022771.1, read on the forward strand.
TTGAGCACATGAAGGTGATCCTAAGACGCAAGCTAATACCACTGAGTGGCTACATAAGACAACTGGAGATATCTTAGCATAGTAACTTAATGGTACAACTTCAAGCTCCAGAACCAAAAGGAGAAATCACACCCAAAAGAAGTAAATGTCAAGAGATGATCAAACTCAGAGCTGGAGTCAATGAAGTAAAACAACAACAACTACTACAACAACAACCCCAATACAATACAAAGGTTTAATGAAACAAACAAAAATGGTTCTTTGAGGAAAATTAATAGGATTGACACTTAGCAAAATTAACTAAAAGACGAAGGGAAAAGATCCAGATCAACAGAATTAGAGACAAAAGGGGGGACATTAGAACAAACACCCAGGAAATCATTAAGGACATACTTTAAAAACTTGTACTTCACTAAGTTGGAAAAAAGTCTGAAAGAAATGAATAGTTTCCTCAATAGGTGCTACCTATCAAAGTCCAATAGAAAGCAATAATTAAAAGCATCTCAACTGAAAAGGCTCCAGGGCAAGAATGCTTCAGTGCAGAATTCTACCAGGCTCTTAAAGAAGAAACAAAACTGGTGATCTTTAAAGTATTCCACAAAATAGAAACAGAAGAACATTTTGTTTTATGAGCCCATGATTTTGCCTGATACACAACCATATAAAGACCTAACAAAGGAAAAGAATTGCAGACCAATAGGCCTTATATACATGCATGCAAGATTCTCAATAAAATATTTGCAAGGTGAAACCAAAGATACATCAAAAAGCACATCCACCATGATCAAGTAGGCTACATACCACAGATGCAGGATGGTTCAACATATGTAAATCTATAAATATAACCCACCATAAAAAAAGACTGAAAGACAAAACCATGTTACCATCACATTAAATATAGAAAGTTCTTTAACAAAATCTAACACCCTTTTATGATAAAAGTCCTAAAGAGAGGAGGGATAAAAGGGACATACATCAAAATAATAATGGTGATTTACACCAAACCCACAACTACCATGAACCTCTATGGAGAGAAAGTCAAAGCATTTTCAGTAAAGTTAGAAACAAGACAAGGAATATCTGGATGAAATGGGCCATTTTCTAGACACATACCAGGTGCCAAAGTTAAAACAGGATCAGATAAACCATCTAAACAGTCCCATAACCCCTAAAGAAATAGAAACAGTCATTAATAGTTTCCCAACCCCCTAAAATAAAATAAAATAAAATAAAAAAACCAGGACAGGATGGGTTTAGTGGAGAATTCTATCAGACCTTTAAAAAAGGTCTCTAATACCAATACTCTTCAAAGTATTCCACAAAATAGAAACAGAAGGAACACTACCCAATTTGTTTTATGAAGCCACAATTACACTTATACCTAAACCACACAAAGACCAAACAAAGAAAAAAAACTTCAGACCAATCTCTCTTATGAACACTGATTCAAAAATATTCAATAAAATTCTTGCCAACTGAATCCAAGAACACATCAAATGACCAAGTAGGCTTCATCCCAGGGATGCAGGGATGGTTCAATATATGGAAATCTATCAATGTAATCCACTACATAAACAAACCCAAAGGGAAAAAAAAAGCCCACATGATCATTTCATTAGATGCTGAAAAAGGTTTGACAAAATTCAGCACCCCTTCATGTAATGAGAAAAATAAGTATGACAAGAAAGCATATATAATATCTATATTTTATATGCATAGCTGAGTGATATGTAAACACATCGTTATATTTAGTACATATAAAATATAAACTGTGTAAAATGAAGATTTTAATTTTTTAAACAAATGTAAATTTTAATACAGGTATATGTAGTACACAAAGATAAATAAGTATATTTTATTTTGTGATTTGTGTGTATGTGTGTGTACCATGGTGTGTGCATACAAAGTATAGAGGACAAAGTTAAGTATCTTCACCTTGCTTTTTGAGACAGGCTCTCTCACTCTCCCTAGAGTTATTGGCTAGAATAGTTGGGTGATTAACCCTGAGGATCCTGCTTTCTCTGCCTTTCCCTTCTTAGGGTTACAGCCATGTCCACTTTCACATGGGTACTAGAGAACTCAATGAGATCCACCGGCCCAGCAAACACTATCTCCCCAGGGACAGGTATGATTTCAAAGGCAAACATCAGTTATAAAGGAAAAATGTAGCCACTAAACTTCAAACCTCAGCTAATAAATTAAGGAACACACTAAATTGCTGAAAAATTAGAGAACATATAAGCAAGTCAAGTCAACAAAAGAGAGAGACGGTAGGAGCTCAGACATTCTAAAGTGAACTCCAAGAGAGACAGGAGCAGGCAACAGGGATGGTGGGCAAAGTGATGTACCTCAGACCTTACCTAAAACCATGTGATCTGTCAAATGTCAAACCTGAGAGGTTCCAAGGGTTTTGACTGTAATAGGTAAACTTAGAGAGATATATACAAATATATATCATGGCAGTCAAAACCACATTTACTTAAAAGGAAAAATTTTGATTGTTCATAAATAAATTCACTAATTTTGCATAACTAATAATGAAATGTTTCCTAGGAACATTACATAACAGGCTTGATTTTTTAAAGACAAGTTTACTAACGGGAGAAAAACAGAGAGCTGTGGAACGGCAGCCACCTGTGAGATGAATTCTAGCTGAGAAAACCTGCAGTCCAGTTCTAGCACAGACCGTTGCCCATCAGAATAAATAATAAATGGCTTTGAGAATTAGGATTTTTTTTTTGCAATATCTGGGTTGTGAAAACCATTTATTCCAAAAGCTCATGGTCTTTGGAGTTCTGCTGCAAGTCACATAGGAAATTTCCCATTAAATGTATAAAGCGTCATGGTATTTGAAAGTTTACTCATAACACATGCTGCTGGTAAGGAATACGTGACACATGATCTTAAATACTTTAGCTTGAGCAGTGATTTGCTACCTACAGGTGGAACCTATTCACAAAATTGACTCACGACTTTCCCACTGAATCCCTCCTTTCAGTCGCATGATTTCAGTTGCCCATTATGTTCCCGTGAATGCTTCCCTTCTTAAAGCCAGAAGTCTGGTATCGACTCCTCATACTTATTGATACCAGGGAACTGGGTTCAAGGGGACCAAAGTTTTAAATAGTTCAATCCACCAATGTTTAGGAAGCTTATATGGCATTTAAATTGACACTCCCAAATTCTGATGGCAGGAACAATGGCTGTGTGAAAACTATTCATATTTAAGAAAAAGAGATGCCTGCCATCAGCTGTGCCAGCTGGGGAGCATGCAGAGCGCTTGCTTCTTCCTGGTGGGTGTTTCAGAGTTACAGGCCTTCACTGGCACCCATAACCAGGATGGCTGTAATGGCCTCACAAGAATGGCTGTAATGGCCTTATCCATGGATGCTTTCAGAGTCGTCTCCCTATTAATAACCCCAAGATATGATTTTCCATGTTCTGCCTGGGCTACTCTTCCTCCAACTGGCCAGCCTTCATGACCTGTTCTCACAGTCCCTTGCCCCTTGGTGTCTTCTCCTTTCCCCTCACTCTCTCCTCTCTTTCTCCCTCATGGTCTCTGCCTCAGACACCCAGCCCTGGGAAGTGAAGCTCTGCCTACCTCTCTTCTGCCCAGCTATAGGCTGTAGGCATCTTTATTCAACCAACCATTATAAATGAAGGAGCAAGGTTATATAGCATCACTTGGTTTATATGAGAATCTTCTTCTTCCTGGGGGCAACCAGATCTTGGACAGCCAGTATTTAGCATTACAATATAAAGCAATAGTCCAAACCTCAACAAGTAAGGCTAGAAAATACTTTATTGCTATAATTATTAGGTTTATATAGATTAATCCCTTAATTATTTCGTGATTACTTTAGGAGAAAATACAGAATTAAAGTCAACTATCATAACAGGCAAGAGTTAGCTGAAAATATAGCCATATGTAAAATCAAATTAACAAATTATCTGCATGAAAAAGTTACTGGTGCTATCCACAGCTGCTTTTACAAGTGACAGTGCTTAATTTGTTAATACATGTTTGCTTGTCTGGAGCTGGTCTCTGTGCAAAGCATTGCGAACTGTCCTGAGAGAATAAATCATAACCTCGGCCTCATTAGCACCCTGCTCTTTCCAATTTGCCTGAACGAAGTTATGTAAAAGTTTCTATGAATTTTGAATCCAGAGAAAAGAGTCACTCATCTGGAAATTACTACGACAACGTGAAGAACCAAAAGATAATGATAACAAGGTCAGCGGAGGCCACATACCAGCAGCTCCAGTTTTGCAGGTTTCACTCACAAGGCTGAGGTGTCAGTTAAATTTGTGAGTGTTTTTTTAAACTCAGAGTAGCATAAAGGTGAAATAGATACCTGATTATCTGGGGCCCAGTTTTTCTTTAAACAAATTCTCCCAAATCCTGCAAAGATGATATTTGTAGTTATCTCCACTCTAGCTGGTTTCTTGCTAACAGTGTCAGGCTGCACACATCTTCAGCCGGCACAAGTCCTGATCATTTCTATTTTGGCTTTTGAGAGCTTGCATGTTTCTTAGATCTAGATAGATCAAAGATTGAAAATCTCACTTGTGTCACCTTATAGCTGTACTTTGAGTATACCCTTTAATCTATCTTGCTTTAAGTATACTAGAAAATTTAATAATGGCTACTATGTTGGGCTTTTTAAACTTGAAGATACTATTACTTGAAGAGATACTTGAAGATACGCTTGTACCTACACAGTAGCCTCTCTTTACATCAGTCCACTCAAATTGAACAGAACATGCAGCAATCTCCCAAAGTCTATAGGTATGCTCCTGCCTCAGGACTTCTGCATTAGATATAGTCTACAGAAAAAAAAATGTTATTCACTATAAATCCCACAGTTCTCTTCTTTATCTCGTTCTTTGTTTTTCTCCACTGAGATGTACCACTAGCTCATAAGTACATATTTTCCTTATTTAGTTAGTGTAGTGAGTTTGGTCTAATGCTGTGTGTATTATGTTAATTTGGGTCCCTAAAACTGTTTGCTTAAGAATCCACACGTCCGCATGTAAGACACTGAGTGTTGCCCCTACAGCAGCCAGTGGCTGAACAGGACAGACAGAGGTAGGAATTTGGGGATTTTCAGGCTAGGGAGGAAGGAAAAAGGAGAGCCACCATGCCAGGAAAAAAAGGAAAATTTTAACATCTAAGAAGGTGCAGGACAGAGAGCATAGCCACCATGCAGGAGCCAGAGAAGAGTGGCACCAAGAGAGCTGCCCAAATGGGTCCGGGGCAGCAAAGATGAAATATAGATTTTAGTACGTAATAACTATAGAATATTGGAGAGAGGTGGATTAGCCACGTAGAGATTAGAAAGTGGCCTAGCCACTGAGCTGTTTAAAGTACATCAACATATAGTGTGTGTGTGTGTGTGTGTGTGTGTGTGTGTGTGTGTCTTTCGTTCGGGAACCTAGAACATTGGGGCATGTATCGAGAAACACACTGCTGCCATGGCTGGGATCAATTTAAATATTTAATTGGATACTGCTACAAGCTATCCTAACGAAGAAAATATAAATTTCACAACTTTAGAGATTGAGGGTCTTTTATTCAATACATTTCAAAAGAGATTTTTGGTCTCAACTACTTGACCTCAACTATTTAACATGTAAACCAGTAGACTAAGAAGTGATTCATGAAGTTTCATAATCTAGCAACTAACCCATCTGGAAGCTAAGGACAAGCAACCTTAGCTCCATTTCCAAGAAGCATGTACAAAACCCTCATGATTCCTACAGCCAACCAACAGCCTCATAGGGAGGCATAAATACACCAAACAAACGCACTGAGTTTGCAGTTTAGTATGTGACATAGAACAAAACCGTTAAGAGCAATGTAAGCAGCAACAGTAAAGCTAAATCTAGCGCGATGGAGCAGTGGTGTAAAAAAGGGACATCTTTTTGCTGAAAGATCAAAACTGGTTTGCTCGGAAACTTCCTAAGAATCAGCAAGAAAACTGAAAAAAAAAAAAAAAAAGAAAGAGACATCTTTGCTGTCCGTGCCCACTCAATAGCAAACTTTGAAACTATATGATCATAAATGGTCATCATTGAAAATCACTAAAGATGAAGAAAGCAAGAAACTCTTGAGAAAAAAAATCTGGTCTGCTTATGATGAAAAGAGAAAATTAAATGAATTAAATGTATGAAAAGAGAAATTAGAATGAATTCTGCATTGTTGTGGGAAGTAATGGGTGGCTTGTACAAAGTAAAACTTACTATAAATTGAGGAGAAAATTACTTAGGTATGAAGAAGCAACAGCTCCTCTCCCACTGGCATTTTAGTGAGCACTGCGGGACACACTGCACTCCTCTCCCACTGGCATTTTGGTGAGCACTGCGGCACACACTGCACTCCTCTCCCACTGGCATTTTGGTGAGCACTGCGGCACACACTGCACTCCTCTCCCACTGGCATTTTGGTGAGCACTGTGGCACACACTGCTTTATGAGCATCCAACTTATCAAAGTTCTAAATCTTCCTGCAAGTGCAGAATTTTAAAGCATAAGTGGCTATTCCATAGTAAATTACATCCGGCTTCTCCGATCTTTTGAGAAAATTCAATTATTTCTTAATAATAGCGCTAAGGTTGGATAAATCAGACCATGTCCTATCTTTGTAGACCCTATTTATCCTTTAGGAAACACTCTTTATGAGGGCTTTATTCAAATCTGGTTACATAATAATTGCTAGCTTCCACAAGATGCTCCTTAAGCTTCTTTTATGTTGTGCACATAATCCTAATAATGGTTCTCAAATTACATTCCTGTTATATGCACTGGTCATGCTCTGAATATAAATTAAAATAATTCACATTAATCTAGACATGACTGCTGCATAGAGAAGATTTCATTTTTCTCTGAAGTTATAACAGAATAATGAAAAGGAGACACAAATTGCTATGTAATTGAAGTCTGCTTTAATATGGTAGCTTCTTAAAAGCCTCAAATAACAAGCTAATATCAAGGTCGCAACAGTTATTAGAATAAGCTCCCATTATTTAATATAGCTACAAAATAATGGGCCATAGGAGAGTCTCATACCGATAAGATTCTCGCTTAATATGTCAGAAGCAAAAGGAGAAGGCCCTACTCGAATTATTAAAGTACACCTGATCCTCTATGTCTGAATAAACTTGGAAAGTTCTGGAACAGATATAAGAACAATCAAGAGAACAGATTCTTGAAGGCCCAGCTCAGGGAAATGGCTGCTTATCTACCAACTGAGGAGCAGGAAGTGGATGTCCCATGTGGAAGTCTGCTCTAATCTTCCTCATGTTGTGTAATCTTAACTGCAAATCGGAAAGAGAGTAGGGTGCTAAGAATGAACAGCGTCTGTCTGACAAGGAGTCAAGGTACAACTCTACAGACGTGATTTAATCTGGAGCCAGTAATAGCTCCTTTTTTTTTTTTTTTACATTCCAGAGAATAAATTTCAAAATGTAAATAAAAACTTATATGATACTAGATTTCAAGTAGTAAGATACTAATCACTAAGTTTTCCTGTGTGCTTGTGATGTTCTGAGCTGAGTGTATATTGCTACCACATGGGAATAGTACTTGTCAGTTGAGAATACAGACTCTAGAGACAGACCTTTGGCAGAAAGATCAAGAGTTCAAGGCCCAACTTCACTACAAAGTGAGTTTAGGGCCATTTTGGAACTTAGTAAAACCTTGTTCAAAATTAAAAACTTGAAAGAGATGAGGAAGGAATTGAGTGGAAGAGCACCTGCTTAGCACTTATGGCATGCTTAGATTTGATCTCTGGTATCACACAAAAAGGAAATTAATGTTAAATTTAATTTATTGGGTGCATGGTGGTGCATCCCTGCAATCCCAGCACTGGGGAGGCGGAGGCTAGCGGTCACAAGTAAGAGGCTAGCCTGAGCTACATAGTGTGTTTGGATCCAAGCAGACCAGAGTCACTGGCTGAAACTCTATTTCCCCAAATAGTGTAAACTAAATGTTCTGAGTACAAAGGCAAGACTGTTACTCCCTGGCAACAAATATAACACAGATAAAAGGCCACCTGTCTGCTTAAAAGCTCAATAAAATGAAGCTTCAAATTTACCACTTTAAACTAAACTAAAAAAAAAATTGCTGAAGAATAAATGAAGTAGTTACAAATATTTGTTTAGAGTCTATGGGTAAAGAAAAATGAAACAAAGAGAGTGTATGTTCCTATGCATGCTCTCTTTTAAATAGTTACATGTTTGAGAAGTTACATATATGAGATCTAAAGAACACTCTAGACAATTTAATAAATATTTAACAAAAAGACCAAGTACTTTGTCTCAAAGAAAATGGCATCATTTTTTAATTTTCTGTCTCCCTTCTGTGTGTACCCTCCCACTGTGTATAACAGGTAAGGTACCTCTCACCCACTGCATGTTACTTGGCTCCTATTTTAAGTTTGAAAGAGAACAAGCAACTTTAAAATTACAACTCTTTATCCAATACATCTCTGAGGTTTTTTTTTTTTCCTCCACGTGCTTTATGATGAGTGTTTTAGTATTTAGTTGAAGTTCCATCTGGCTTTTCTGGCTGTCCCAGCTGCCTAGCAAGAGAACCTGTTTGTGTCTTCACTTAATCTCGGCTGTTTGTCCAGCTGTAAACCATATCAGTTAGAACCTCATAGCACTGTTGTGGTGACAGAACACCACCCAGATCACCCACCACTGTGTTGATGCCAGTGGTCTCACACAAAGACAGCTGCTCTCTTTACTTTGTCCGTATTGATATTCAGATGCAACAGACACAAATCACATGGCCCCTCTGATAGGCACACACTCTCCTTGTCTTCTTTTTAAATGAGTACAATAGCTACAGTCCTTCATAAACACACAGCTGGGGCCATTCTCCCTGATTCTTCATACTGCCACAAATATAAGAAGATTATCAGGGGTGGGGGGGGGGCGGCGTCACTCTTGTTTATATTTGGGGAAGTTTGTAAAAATGATGTCTTCTTTTATCAGACAGAAGCACACAACTATATGACTATTTCTCTAGTGGCGAATAAAAGTACAGTTTTAAGCATTCTCCTTTAGGAAACGCTGAGACCGCCCCTCTGATTACAAGAACAGGTGTTGCAATGCAGGATTATTAACGTGTGGAAACAAATTCATAGCAAATGAGAATAAGAGTCAAGATAACTTATTAGTGACATCTCTTTAACGAAGACCAACTATAAAGTGCCACAAACTATTTCACAAGCGTGCAAATACAGAAAAGAAAAAAGAAAAAGAATCTGTTTCCGCCTGGCTATTCCATTCAGTTTCATGCTCTTCAGTCAACAGATAAAACAGCCTGAGAACCTAACTATTTACAGTAAATCCTAAAACCTGGACCAAAAGTGCTATCTTAACCATAAGAACACTTGCTAATACCTACAAGAAACAAACGCAGCCTTCCTTGGAACTATATGCAAGAGATCTAATAAGCCAGGAAGAGAGGCAGGGCATCGATAACCGGGGAGGCTTACTCTTTATGCCGATGAGCAGTGAGGAGCTGAGGTACAGGAAGAGAAGGTAGGCAGTTTTCTTGGGCTTCATGTTTTTGCTTAGAGTACACCCTCTGAAGTGCAGCTGAAGCTATCTCTGTTTGGCTCCTGACTCCTGTGTGGTTCAGAGAAGAGCAGGTGCCTCAGAGAGCCAGGATGCCATCTCTGTCCCACCCCTCCCAGGGCTCCACCAAAGACAGAGATTTAGAAAGAAGTGTGTTTCATAGCACCTTACAGGCACAGGAAGACGGTAACCAGTCAATCCTGGAGCAGATTTTTCCAGCCTGGACTGGATTCGTGCCCCCCCTCAGGCTTCTGTGAACAATGCCTCCTGGAAAGGCTTTATTTTAGGATAGGGTCTTTGCTTGCTCCTAATAGAGAAATTAATTTCTTGTGACAGTCTTGGCACATGATTATTCTGATGTTGCTACTTTTAAAGAAACACTCTATATTTTAGTAAATTACATTCTCTTTCAAAACTCTGTTTACAGATTAATAACTTTTTCTGCTTCTAAACTCTACAATGACAGTTCAGTAGTGCTTTTGCTGTTAATAGGGTAGAAAAAATATAAGAAAAAATAAGCTATCACATAAAATTGGCTAGAATTATAGAGACATGAGGGTAGTATTTCTTTCAAGTGTTTATACTTTGCTCTTAAAGTTACATCCTCTAGGATTTCTTAATTTTTAAAACATCATTAACTTATGCAAATTAATAGGGGCAAAAGAAATCCCTTAACTAAAAATGGAATGCTGAAGTCTCTATTTGGTCTTTGTGCTAGTACGTGTCTATGCTTTTTATATAACAAGTGTTGGCTTTGTAGCTTAAAATGACTGATTCTGTGTAAATCTTCATAGTTCACTTAGATGTTTAATAATGCTGTAGCATCTATTTTTGAAGGTTTTATATTTTCTGCCTACATATTAAAGGCCATAATCTCTCTCTTTATAGATAGATAGATAGATAGATAGATAGATACTACAAAATGGCAAATATGTATTTGGAATTTCATATTCCACAGGGGCTGGGAATTATGCTCACTAGGTGGATTATAAAAACCCAGTTAACACGTAGTACAAAACAGTTTTGCCTTTTTAAAATTGCATTGCTCATTTTTAAAAAAACTTTTTATTGATTCTTTTCACATCATAAACCTCAGTCCTGCAATGTAGGGACGATCTTTCTGTGTACGGTGTATAGGTTGTATTATTCAAATGCTGGTTTCTATACCAGGGAGAGAGTTGAGGACAGGCCGGACTTGGACTTCGGTGTTGTTATTTTTATGAAGCATCACCGGTCTCCATCATCTTCTGATTGGTCAATTAAGGGCTGACCAGCCAATTTACTGGGCAGAAGAGAATAGGGTGGGACTTCTGGTGTGTGTGTGTGTGTGTGTGTGTGTGTGTCCCAGGTAGAGAGAGGAGAAGGGCCATGAGAAAGGAGAAAAGGAGCCGGGTGGTGGCGGCAGCGCATGCCTTTAATCCCAGCACTTGGGAGGCAGAGGCAGGCAGATTTCTGAGTTTGAGGCCAGCCTGGTCTACAGAGTGAGTTCCAGGACAGCCAGGGCTACACAGAGAAACCCTGTCTTGAAAAAAAAATAAACAAAAAAGGAAAGAAAAGAAAGGAAGAAAGGAAGGAAGAAAGGAAGGAAGGAAGGAAGGAAGGAAGGAAGGAAGAAAGAAAGAAAGAAAGAAAGAAAGAAAGAAAGAAAGAAAGAGAGAGAAAGGAGAAAAGGTGGCCACGAGAAAAGGTCGAGGAGTAGTCATGATGAGCAGCTCACCAAAGGATTTGCCATGAGATTGAGGAGAGAGAGCAGCTGTGAGAATACATATGAACAGATGGAGCCAGGAAGAGACTCATACTGCAAGTAACATGGGGCCTGTGACAGGGAGGTAAATGGTTTAGAGGGTTAGAATAGCTAAGAGCCTGCCCAGCTTAGGTTTGCAGCTTATTAATAAAAATACAAGGTATTTTTACATTATACTGCTCAAACTCCCTATCCCTTATATCTGCCCTCCACAACTGTAGTCTTACTCCCAAAATAAACACACAGAGACATACACACACACACACACACACAGACACACCAAAACAAAGGATAGAAAATATCTTGTCATGGAAGCTGTAGTGGGTCACAGTGTGTCTGTCCTAGAGTATATCCCTCTGTCCACATGTCTTCACTTGCAAATGTTCATTGCAATGAGTCACTGGCATTGTTCGAGGTCTCAGGCTTCTGTCACACCATCAATACTGGATCCTCACTGGGACTCCTCCTGGTTATCTGCCCAGTTATCCTCTTGCTGCCCTGAGTCATGGAGATCCTGCAGCTTTGGATCATCATCAGGACAGAGCCCCCCTCCCCTGCAACCCCTGCCTCCCCCTCACATTCCCCAAAGATTTACAGATGATGTAGATTTCAGACTGGGCCAGCACAAAGGCCTGGATCTGGGCCAGAGTGGTAGCTGAACTGGCCAGCCTCTGGCTTTCCCTGATCAGCACCGCCAAGCCAAGGCGAGCTCCAGCTCTCCAGCACTACTCTGGTCACCCAGCGCCTCCATCAGCAGGAGGCAGTGTCAGGTCTCTTGCTCTCCTATTTGCCCACACCTCCAGAGCTAGCTCCACTATGATGTCCATTTGAGTCATGGGGTCCACTCTGCAACGTACTCTTTCTGGGCCAGCTCTTTTCCTCACACCTTCAAGGGTAGCTCACACACAGTGAGTGGCCATACTCAGTGCAGTGCCTACTCTCCTGAGCACTACAGCCAGTGAGTGTAGCTAGGCCACAAGGGCTGGCTCACTGGCGCTCCCTCCCCCAGGGAGCTGCTCTGCTCAGGTGAGGTGTAGGGTCTGCTCTCCTGAATGCTTGAGCCAGCGAGGGGCAGGACCACCATACCCACTCTCATGACCCCAGAGCCAGCTCTGTCAACCTCGCAGCAGATGAACCTGCAGGGCTAGTACTCCTGTGCTTTTGCACTCAGGACTGGCTCACCCATGCCCCGAAGACTACCTCTGTCTGCACCATGTGGTGTGGTGACAAGCAGCAGGACTCTAGGTGTCTACAGCCTGCCCACGTGGCATGGCAGCAGGCAGACCTATGGAAGTCTTCCCACGCTTGCACCACACGGAGTGGCTGCAGACAGGGCTGTGGAAGGCACTCTTCCCACCCCCATCCCCCGCGCCTGCGCTGCGTGGCAGGGTGATTGACAGATCTCTGAATGTCTTCCTCTTCCCCTAATACTAAACTTAATAATTTTTACCAGTGATATTCTCTGATCTCTCTCAGAATATTTTATTTGCTAGAGCAGAACTAACTCATTTAAAATTTTAGTTTTGTGTCGGGACATACACCTGTAATTTAAAATACCAGAGACTGAAGTAGGACAGATCACAAGAGTCCAAGACTAGGTTGGGCAACAGAGTAAGATCATCTAATAGATAGATAGATAGATAGATAGATAGATAGATAGATAGATAGATAGACAGATATTAGATATATAATATATATAATATATGTATGTATATTGATTTCTACAGCACTCATGGTAGTCAATATTTTTAAGAGATCTTTTCTACTTGTCACAAATAATTTAATTTATCAAGCTTAATTAAAAATGATTTCAAGTGACACAGGTATTTTTGCTGTTTGTGGTTGGCTTGAAATGAGTCTCCCTACGTTGTCCAGACTCAGCTTTAACTTCTGATCCTTTCCTGAAGCATCTTGAGAAATGGTGTTTACAGAGATGCACCGCTGTGCCTGGCTTTGCAGAAGTATTATAGATTTCTTTCTCTAATATCTGCGTTTTACCAGTTGGATAATAAGATGCAGGGTAAGTAGAATTTTATTCTGATCTTGTAATAGCCATTTTCCAAAAGTCTCTCTACACATGTCTACAATTATGTATTTTTATTATTATAATTATAATAATTAATTTTCAATTAACTGTTACCATTCAATGCTCTAGGTCTTTATGTCTGTGAAATTATTTTATAATAATAATTATAATAATTATTATTATTATCACATGAACTGTCATCATTTTGTGTCTCTAGGTCTTTTCTAAGAATTTCATTGTGTGACATCTATATGTCAGACTTGTGTGGTTATTCTAGTCCATAGACTTGAAACCTAAGGAGCTGGTCACAGGGAAAGCCAACCAATACATTAGAGAGCATTAAATGTTAACCAGCAGACCAGCAGGGAAGTAGTCAACTGATCTAGAAAGAAGACGTGCGGTGTGAGGCACAGGCGGAATCCATGGTAACAAAGGCTCTGTTGTTCTTTCAGTTCTGCCACAATTACAAAAATTAAAAGGTACAGTCTTCAAGACAAAAAGTATGAAAACTAATCTGGAAATGTGATATATAAAGAATAATTCTAGGAATTTATACTTGTTGTATTTAAAAATAAAAATTAAAGGACTAGGCCATAAGACAAATGAGTGAATAACTTGTCTGTCTTGAGGCCAGCCAGGAAATTCTTTACAAAATATAAATATGAATATACCATGATCTGAATGTTTATGATTCCCTTAAAATTCCTAATTGAGACCTAATCGTCAGTGTAGAATCATGAAGAGGGGTAGTCTTCAGGGTGCAGCCCTCTTGTGTTTTTATACGTTTTGGATATCAGAGTAATAGCAGCTTCATAGAAGGAGTTTGGGAATGCTCTGCCCCTTTCTCCTTCTCCTCTTCCTTTTCCTCTTCCTCTTCTTCTTCTTGGCTAGTTTAAGAACTGTCTGTAGACCTATGAATGCCTGGTAGAATTCTGCTATGTCTCCTTCTGGTCTTACACTTTTTTTTTTTCTGGAAGGCTTTTTATAGGCCTTTCATTACTATATTAGTTTTTAAATCTCATTTGTTATGGGTCTGTTTAGGGTGTTGACTTCTTGGTTTAATTATGGTGTTTTAGCTGACACTAGAAAATCTTCCATCATTTAGATATTCCAGCTTGATGGAATTCAGGGTTTAAAGTTCCCTTATACTCTTGAATTTCTTTGGTGTCTGTGATAATGTTACCTTGGTCATTTCTTTTATTTATTTATTTTTTCCTTTTTTTTTCCCAAGACAGGGTTTCTCTATATAGCCCTGGATGTCCTGGAACTCACTTTGTAGACCAGGCTGGCCTCGAACTCAGAAATCTGCCTGCCTCTGCCTCCCAAGTACTGGGATTAAAGGTGTGTGCCATCACCACCCGGCTACCTGATTCTGATAATTTAGGTCTCTCTCTCTCTCTCTCTCTCTCTCTCTCTCTCTCAGATGAGCCAAAGTTCTGTCTTTTTTATCTTTTCAATGAACCAGCTTTTAGATGTTTTTAGATTTTTTTTCATTTTTTTTCATTTTTTTCTCTTTATTAGATATTTTCTTCATTTACATTTCACATGTTATCCAGAAATTTTCCCTTACTCTCCCACGTCCCCGCCCTGCTCCCTTACCCACCCCTTCCCACGTAATGGCCCTGCCATTCCCCTGTACTGGGGCATATAGAGTCTGTATGACCAAGGGGCCTCTCCTCCCAATGATGGCCAACTAGGCCATCTTCTTCCATATATGCAGCTAGAGACATGAGCGCAGGGGGAACTAGTTAGTTCATGTTATTCTTCCACCGAGAGGGTTGAAGACCCCTTCTGCTCCTTGGGTACTTTCTCTAGCTCCTACCTT
>CACVCL010022772.1:0-32512 GCA_902729485.2 Mus minutoides
GGGCAGGGGCAGGGGCAGGGGCAGGGGCAGGGGCAGGGGCAGGGGCAGGGGCAGGGGCAGGGGCAAATCTGAGTTTGAAGCCACTTTTATCTATAGAGCAAGTTCCAGGATAGCCAAGGCTATACTATCTCAAAACCCTACCTTGAAAAACCAAAGAAGAAAAAACAAACAAAGAAAGAGCAAAGCAGATGCTGAAGCTTTCTCCTGAGCGCGCTACGGTGAGCAAGTGATACAGTGAGCATGCGCTACAGTGAGCATGCATTGACCTATTTGTTCGTTTTCACCGTTCTCATCACTCAGCACCCCTCTCCCTCTGCTCCTTTCTGTAGTTTTCTCCTAAACTCATTTTCAGCTGACAGTTCCCCTGAACGATGGAGGCCAAGTCTACATTATTAACACCTTTGATAAATGAGTGTCTTTCCCAGGAAGCGAGAAGGACTGCAGAGAGCCAGTGCCATGGTGGACGTGAGCTGGCTTTATTTTCTGGCTAGACCCACTTCTCTTTTGTTACTCTTTATTTTTTTTTTTATAACTTGTTATCTTCTTTTTTAAACTCACAAAATCTGTAGTTTTCTTTGTTAACTTTATTTTTGTTTTTTAATTAATTTATGTAGTGAGAGCCAGAGAGAGAGAAAGGCAGAGACAGAGAGACAGAGAACTCTCAGGAGTTGGTTCTCTCCTGCCACCTTGTGGGATCAGTGATCAAACTCAGGTGGTGCCTACATACCGGTGCCTCTACCTGCTAAGCCATATTGCAGTGCTCTGCCCACTTAATTTTTTTAAACACATGTATTTATTGTGGGTATGTACATGTGTGTAGGGCATACTTGCTACCTCATGCAGAGGTCAGAGGATAACTTCTGGTGTTGATTCTCTCTTTCCAACACTTGGGTCCCAGGGTCAAACACAGGTCATCAGGGTTGGTGTCAAGTGTCTTTACCTTCTGAAATATCTCTGTTTTATTATTTGATACAGGGTAGCCTCAGACTTGGGCACCTCCTGTCTCAACCTCCCTGGTACTTGGAAGATAGAATAGTGCCACCATACCTAGCCTTAAATTAATTTTGATTTCTCAAGACAGGTTTTCTGTATGTATCTTGTATCCATGGTTGTCCTTGAACTCCCTCTGCAGACCAGGCTGGCCTTAAACTCAGAGTTTCCTCAAGCCTGCCTCTACCTTCCAAGTTCTGGGATTAAAGTCCTGTACCACCATGCTAGGCTAGGAGAGGCAGGCGGATTTCTGAGTTCGAGGCCAGCCTGGTCTACAGAGTGAGTTCCAGGACAGCCAGGGCTATACAGAGAAACCCTGTCTCGAAAAACCAAAAAAAAAAAAATTATTTTTAAACTAATACATAAGACTGTACCATGGTATTGGTGGGCTACCATATAATCTAATACATGTACAGTTTATTTGAATTTAAAGTGTATCTAACTCCTTAATCATTTACTATTCTTCCATGATGGAAACATTCATAATCATTTCTTTGTGCTTTTCACTTTTGTTTTCTGGTCCTTTTGGTGATACTAGATATTGTGCATTTTCATATGATAAGAAATACAATTGAAGGGAGATATTACAACAGAAACTGAGGAAATTTAAAAAAAAATCATCAGATCCTATGACAAAAGCCTATATTAACAAAACAGGAAAATCTAGATGAAATGGAAAATTTTCTAGACAGATACCAAATATCTAAGTTAAATCAGGATCAGATAAGCCATTCAAACAGTTCCATAACCCCTAAAGAAATAGAAGCAGTCATTAAAAGTCTCCCAACCAAAAAAAAAAAACAAACAAAAAACAAAACAAACAAATAAACAAAAAACCCGGGACTAGATGGGTTAGTGCAGAATTCTACCAGACCTTCAAAGAAGACCTAATGCCAATACTCTTCAAACTATTCCACAAAATAGAAACAGAATGAACACTACCCAATTCATTCTATGAAGCCACAGTTATGCTACATATTCTCCCTTGGAGATGGAACAGTTTCTGTCTAGTCAGGAACTTGTCACAATTTCCTTTCATAGAGGACTTCATAAGTGATTTTTTTTTCTACTTCTATCATGTTTA
This sequence comes from Mus minutoides, assembly GCA_902729485.2. NCBI lineage: Eukaryota > Metazoa > Chordata > Mammalia > Rodentia > Muridae > Mus > Mus minutoides. The sequence continues at coordinate 2,075 of CACVCL010022772.1, forward strand.
ATGTTCCAAACAGATTTTAAAAACTGGTTGAGTGCATATTACTTTTAGCTTCAGAAGATACCATGTATATTTAAGAGGCATTTAACTATTATAAAATTATCTTGATGACTTAAAAATGTCAATACTGAGTTGTATATTTTAAAATAAATTTTATGGGGCTGGTGAGATGGCTCAACGGGTTAGAGCACCCGACTGCTCTTCCGAAGGTGATGAGTTCAAATCCCAGCAACCACATGGTGGCTTACAACCACCCATAACAAGATCTGACGCCCTCCTCTGGTGCGTACGAAGTCAGCTACAGTGTACTTATGAAGAATAATAAGAAATGAATCCTTGGACCGGAGAGACCAACCGGAGCAAGCCAGGCTGTCCAGAGCGAGCGGAGCCGAACTGGGACGGCCGGAGCAAGCGGGGACGCCGGAGCTAGCAGGGCCGGAGCGAGTGGGGCTGAATGGGGACAGCCGGAACGAGCGGGGCCAAACCGGAGCAAGCGGAACGGGGATCGGAGCGAGCGGGGCTGGCTGGAAGAAGCGGGGTACGGGGGCGGCCGGGAGCAAGTGGGGCTGGCCGGAGCGAGCGGGGTCGAGCAGAGCGAGCGGGGTTGACCGGAACAAGGGAAAAAATAAATAAATAAAAAATAAATAAATAAAATAAGTTTTATTAGTTTAATAAAAAATAAGAAAGAAATACAATTGAAATTTCATTTTCCATTTCATTTGCAATATTCTGTTTTGACAAATTCCCTACAAATAGGAAGGTTAAAAAATTGTATAATGACCACTCTTTTTAAAAAGATTTTAAAAATTTATTTATTATATGTAAGTACACTATAGCTGTCTTCAGACACTCCAAAAGAGGGTGTCAGATCTCATTATGGAAGGTTGCTGAGCCCTGACCACTTTTTTTTTTTTTTTTTTTTTTTTTTTTTTTTTTTTTTTTTTTTTTGGTTTGTTCGATACAGGGTTTCTCTGTATAGCCCTGGCTGTCCTGGAACTCACTTTGTAGACTAGGCTGGCCTCGAACTCAGACATCTGCCTGCCTCTGCCTCCCAAGTGAGCCCTGACCACTCTTATATCCACTTGTATATATTTTATAATTAACATCTGGCTATATTTGATTTAATAGCCCAATGTGTTTACTCAGTCTTTCATCCATGTATCCATCCAATCTATTTGGTGCAATATTCTGTTTTGACAAATTCCATACAACTAGGAATTTCAATCTATTTGGTGCCATCAGTTGCAGGCACAGTTAGAAAGCTTGTCAATAAAGGCTCAGTGTGAGCGCCTCTAATTATATTTCCAATTTTACTCTCTGTCTTCTCTTCCTTAGGCAACATGTGCACGTAATGATCTATAGGAATGGTACCATTCACTGAGCTTTAATAACTGTCTATATCTGTCACGTAACTTTCCTCAATACATATATTACTATCACCCTGGGAAGTTTCTTCAAGTTCCTCTTCCAAACTCTCACTCTTCATCTCTGGCAATCTGTGTTCCAATTCTACCATGCATTGCTTACCCTAGAGCAAACAGAATCAAAACAGTATGGATGCCGGGCATGGTGGCACACGCCTTTAATCCCAGTGAATGTGACAAGCTCTGTCCTTAGAAGTGCCTGCTAGTCAGTTGGGAGAACTCTTGCCTCCCATGCATGGTGGAGGCAGGAGGAGCAGAAATTTTATCCTCAGATACATAGCCAGCCTGGGCTATGTGAAACCCTGTTTCAAGAACCCAAAACCCCTGTTAAGTGATATCTTTCTTTGAAGCTATAGCAAAGCCAGAAAGCTGCTAAGTGTCCAGGGCTTCACCTCTCACTTTAACCCGTCAGTGGTCATTGTCATGGTGGAAAGCAGTGCTAAAGTCCCTAGTTTATTGCAAAACATTAATGTCATCCAGGAGTCTGCTTTATAAGGTAAAAAAAAAAAAGTAGTAAAAAAGAAAAGAACATTTTACTTTTACATAATTATCTAGGAAACGAGTAGTGCTATTTAAGACCGTGCTTAGAGGTTCCCTTTCCTTCCTACAGGTTTCCCTATACAGTCTCCATTTACACCCAGACTAGGTGACCACAACATCCCATAGCCGCTCACCCAGCCTAATCTATTCCTGCAGGCTCATGCTATGCTCTTTAGTGTCATTCATTTTCTGAATATAGTCCTCTTATCAGGCATCCATTTGCTCCTTAAAACTTTAGTGGTTTTATTGAGCTAGTCCTAAGTGCCTAAGGCTCTCTGCATGCTGTCCACCCTGCTCTGCATATGTGTTCTTCTTTACCTGTGTGGTCCCTCTTCCCATTCCCATTCCTGCCCTTTAGCCCTTATGGCCTACAGGTCAATCTCCAGCTCAAGTCCCACCTTCTCTGTGAAACATTTTGTAATTTTCTTCAGGAGAGGGGGAGACAACATCTTACTTTTGAGTACATTACATCAGCAATGGAAATATTTGCTAGCCCCTAGGAGCTAAAAACTCAAACCGAGTGCCTTATCAATGCAGAAGCTAGATTCTCACTCACTGACCACAGTGTGTGTATGTTCTTGTGGAGGGGGCCATCCTCTGTCTCCATTTAGGGATCCATGTGAGGCAGCTCTTTGCCATCATTCAGAGTTTCCATTTACCTGGGCATCCACATTCAGGTAGGCGATGGGGGAGAATACAAAAGGCACATCTCCTTCTTAGCCACTTTGGTCAAAGTGGCATGCCACACTAGTGCAGGGCTAATCCTTGTCCTGGGAAATGCGCCTCTGGCTGAGTATCTGCATATCCTGACCTGTTTTATGAAGAGAAGCCCGATTCTGGTCTTTGGGCTGGAGACAGGGACTCAGTTGGTAAGGACACTTTCTTTGTGAGAGCAAGGACCCAAGTTTGATCCCTAACATCCAGATAAAAAGCTAGGTGCCACAGTATATATTTGTAATCTCAGAGCTGGGGAGGCAGAGGTCGAAGGACCCCTGGGGCTCTCTGGCCAGCCAATCTAGTCTAATAGGGATCTTCAGGCCAATAGAAGACCCTGTGTCAAAAGAAACTTCCTGAGTCTGACAGAAGTTATCCTCTAGTTTGCAAACAGACACACACACACACACACACACACACACACACACACACACACACACACACAGTGGGTAGGAAGGAGGAAGGAAGGAGAGAGAGAACATTTACAAGTTTGGGGACAGCTAGTTATATCTGTGGCAATGTTTTCATGTATTTTTCTCTCCCTCTCCTTATCTATCCCTGTTCCCCCACTCAATCTATTTACTGAACATTTATTTCTGAGCACTAGTGTCCCTCATATCTTGGGGTGTAGCTCACCACCCATAGTAGTTACAAGGCAATTGAATAGTGAAGAAAACATTCAGCTGTTATTATCAGTTGCCGCCATCTTTTGTAGGTGCTATTTTAGACAGGAATGCTAAAAAGACAGCTCCCAGTTCTCTGAGTCTCCGTGACTGGGTGGCATGTGTCTGTCATCTGGACAGGCTTGGGAGTTGGAGGTCCCTCCACTGTTTCCTGCCCTCTTGTTCCGATGTCACCCAGATCACACTGGACCTTCCCTTCACAGCAGCCTCATCAGTGCTGTTGGAGACAGCTTTCGACATTTTAGAGTCAGAAAAGGCAGGAGTACATGGATGTAAGCTTGTGTATACCTGAAACATATGAGTACTGGTATGGCCTAGCATGGCAACATGAAGACAAGGTTGACAATTTGTAATCACTTCCACATGGACACATGGAAACGTTTTCTGTGACTAAACATCAAATGAACTGGGGTGAGTCGTCTTCCCTTTTCTTCTCTCTGAGGAAAAGTAAGTTCCTGGGCGAGGGGCATTCCAATGTCTGCCATCCATGTATGTTTGTACCCATGTGCCCGTATGTGTGTGTGTGTGTGTGTGTGTGTGTGTGTGTGTGTGTGTGCATGTGAACCTTTACATGCACACATGCAGGCTACAGGTCAATGTTGGCAGCCTTTTGTAACTTTAATTTTTTTAAATGTTACTTTTTTTTATTAGATATTTTCTTTATTTACATTCAAAATGCTATCCCGAAAGTCCCCTATACCCTTCCCCAGTCTTGCTCCCCTACCCACCCACTCCCACTTCTTGGCCCTGGCATTCCCCTGTACTGGGGCATATAAAGTTTGCAAGACCAAGGGGCCTCTCTTCCCATTGATGGCCAACTAGGTCATCTTCTGCTACATATGCAGCTAGAGACACAAGCTCTGGGGGTACTGGTTAGTTCATATTGTTGTTCCCCCTATAGGTTTGCAGACCCCTTCAGCACCTTGGGTACTTTCTCTAGTTCCTCCATTGGGGGCCCTGTGTTCCATCCAATAGATGACTGTGAGCATCCACTTCTGTATTTTCCAGGCATTGGCATAGTCTCACAAGAGACAGCTACATCAGGGTCCTTTCAGCAAAATCTTGCTGGCATATGCCATAGTGTCTGGGTTTGGTGGCTGATTATGGGATGGATCCCTGGGTGGGGTAGTCTCTGGATGGTCCATCCTTTTGTCTTAGCTCCAAACTTTGTCTCTGTAACTCCTTCCATAGGTATTTTGTTCCCTATTCTAAGGAGGAATGAAGTATCCACACTTTAGTCTTCCTTCTTCTTGATTTTCTTAAGTTTTACAGATTGTATCTTGGGTATTCTAAGTTTCTGGGCTAATATCCACTTATCAGTGAGTCCATATCAAGTGACTTCTTTTGTGATTGGGTTACCTCACTAAGGATGATGTCCTCCAGATACATCCATTTGCCCAAGAATTTCATAAATTCATTGTTTTGAATAGCTGAGTAGTACTCCATTGTGTAAATGTACCACATTTTCTGTATCCATTCCTCTGTTGAAGGACATCTGGGTTCTTTCCAGCTTCTGGCTATTATAAATAAGGCTGCTATGAACATAGTGGAGCACATCCTTAATCATCAGGGAAACGCAAATCAAAACAACCTTGAGATTCCACCTCACTCCAGTCAGAATGGCTAAGATCAAAAATTCAGGTGACAGCAGATGCTGGCGAGGATGTGGAGAAAGAGGAACACTCCTCCATTGCTGATGGGATTGCAAGCTTGTACAACCACTCTGGAAATCAGTCTAGCTGTTCCTCAGAAAATTGGACATAGTACTACCAGAAGATCCGGCAATACCTCTCCTGGGCATATACCCAGAAGATGTTCCAACTGGTAATAAGGACACATGCTCCACTATGTTCATAAAATGTTACTTTTAATAATGATTATTAAATGCTTTAACCTCCCTTGTATCCCACGACCCACCAGAAGTAGTGTAAAAGAAAGGATGCAGGAAGTGGACCTGTTTATAAAGGTTCTTTGGAGCAAGTTCCATCTGTGTTGTCTGGAAGTCGGCAGTTCAGTTCACAGGTTAGCAGGCAGTGGCAGCTCAATCCACTTGCAAACACTTCATGGATATACCAGCTGTCCAGTTTGGTAGACTCAGGATAGCAAACACGAATCAGCAGAGGTGTCACTGCCTGGCAGAGACAGCCAGGCCTTAGCTTTCACTCTGAAGCTGAGTCAACAGAAGGGATGCCAGGAGAAGTTCTTGCTTGTGCCTTTCTCAGGGAATAGAAGATCAGTGAAGAAGCAAGACCCACAAGTGTTGCACCACTAGTTCTATAAGCAATGCCAGCTCAGCTTCCTCCCCTGTCTGTAGAGTTCCATTTATATCCCTTCAAATATCACATGTTCTCCATGGGTCTTGCCTTAGCACATGCATCGTTCTCAGCTGACATCACTCTACCAATCAGGCCAAGTCTGAGGAGGCATACTACAGGAAGATTTTTGGTGCATTTCTTTCTATGGAGTCCTGACAAATGTAGTTCAGCTACAAAATGTAATGCGGGCCAATACATGCATGTTGTTAGCAAAGAATCCTTTATCATGTGTCCTTCACATGCTTGCTTTATCAGAACATCCCTTCTCATGTGTCTGAACATTCCTTCATGAGTCTACCTTAGCCTTTCACTTACGTTCACTTCAGGAAAACACTCCTTCACTTGTTTGCTCCAGCAAACGCCATCCAACACAACTGACTCTCCAAAGAACCCTTAAGTTTCCACTTCAGCCTTCCTCTATTGATTGTCACTTTGTATGTGATGCAGCATCTGTCGTTGAAGCTGGAGTGGCTGGCCAAGGCCGCCTGGCTGCCGAGCCCCTTTGGGTCCCTGCATCTGTCTTTTACATGGGTGCTGAGAACAGTGACTCAGGTCCTCATGCTCACATTGCAGACACCACTGAACCGCCTCACCAGTCCTTTCTGCATTTGGTCCTCGCCCATAACTGAGGCTGGGCTGTGTCTTAGTTGCCTGGATTATTGTTATAAACACTATAGGTGATGGCCCAAAAGTGATGAAAGGGATCCAGAGGAGGCAAAGCTGGACATGGATGGAAAGAGACACGGAGGCACTTTCTAGGAAAAGCCAAGGGAGGACATTTCATGTTTTATTGACTTATTGACTGTCTTAGCTCATCACTGTGAAGAGATACCATGACCACAGCAACTCTTCAAAAGTCCAAAGTCTTTTCTGAAACTCATGCAATCCCTTAACTCAAAATGCAGATCATATATTTCTAACATGAGGTGACATGGGACATAAATTACTGTTCCAAAAGGGAGGAAAGAGAATATTAAGGAAATACTGGACCAAAGCACCAACAAAAACCAGCTGGGTAAACTCCAAACTCAGCAACTCCATGTCTAATGCCTCAAATACATTTTGACCAGCTTTCTGTTTTCAAAGGTTTCCTTCAGGCTGTCTGTCCCCCTTCAGGCTGTCTGTCCTGGACACTGATTTGTACACTGTACTGGCCTTCAACTCAGAGATGTACCTTCTTCTGCCTCCCAAGTGGTGGCATTAAAGGTGTGTGCCATCACCACCTGGCCCTGAGTTTTGTTTTCCACACATTGGAAGCTTAGCTGGGTGGGGCCTTGCCCTGAGGTCACCACTCCCTTTATTCCATTTAGCTTAAGGCTTTTCTTTAAGCTTCAGCTGCTAAAGTTCTAACTTGGCTCAATCTTACTTCCTGATGTCCCCTTTGTTCTCAAACTATGCATTTTGTATTTTTCCTGGCTCAGTTAGCTCAATTTCATTCTAGATCTACATAAGTATGGCCAATAGTCACCAAACAACGGTCAATACTAGGTTTCCAAAATGCCCCCCAATTCTGTTGTTTCTCCCAGTATTTTCTCCTTCCTCCCTCGCCTGATCCTGAGTTCCCAGCTCCACCCTTGAAGTCTACCATTGTCCAACTAGCCTTCTGGGCTTCCCACAAAATAGAGGACTCCTTTTACCAGCAGGGCTTCCCTTTCTGTGACTGTCTGGGGAGTTAAGAAACAAAGAAACAAAACCCACATGCCTTTACCCACAGAATGTCACCTAGCCTTAATTAGATTACAGGCTCAACTTCCTTTTTCCTGATAAGAACCTGTTCAGCTAGCACCTGAGACTCCTGGAAAACCTCCCCATGCCAATGAGAGGTCTCAGTCGCCTTAGCCTTCAGCCAGTGACCTCCCCTCCTGGGATAATTCCACACCCTTCCCCAAATTATATAATCCTTGGTGCACCCCAAGCAAAGTGTATACATTCAAACCCACCCCCAATAAATATGAACACGCTAAGATCATCTCAGAGAGCTGCTTCATTAAAGATGGACTTGCAGAAGGCCTTCACCAAAAGGAGCTGTAGCATTAAGATTCTTGAAGAAGCCTCTGAGCCTCCACCCTCCAGCACCCACTTCCCACGCAACCCCCCAACCCCCTGCTCCATGTGGGGCAGGATCCTGACTGTCCTGACTCCACATCCCTCCTTCTGGCCTGGCATGTAGTTGCTTCTGACTCTTCGAAGAAGGAAGACTCAGACTGCACACTCCCAGACCCTTGTCCTCCCCAAGCAGGTGCATTGGCGGTGTCCAGACACCTCTGGAGGAGAGGCAGAATTCAGCACTACAGGTTTACCAGTGAGATCTATTCTATTTCCCTTCCCAGGGAGATCCTTGCATCCTACCTTAAGCCCCCCTTGTTACTTAGCCTCTCTAGGTCTGTGGACCCATGGCATCTTTTACTTTATAGCTAATATCCACTTATAAGAGAGTACATATCATATTTGTCTTTCTGGGTATGGGTTACCTCACTCAAGATTATTTTTTCCAGTTCATCTATTCACCTGCAAATTTCATTTTTTTTTAACAGCTAAGTAATACTTCATTGTGTAAATGGTACCACTTTTTTTTTTTTAATTTGTCAGTTGAGTGATGTCTAGGTTGTTTCTAGTTTCTGGTTGTTAAGAAGAGAGCTGTGACAAACATAGTTGGAAACAAAGTTTAGGGCCAGGTGGTGATGGCACATACCTTTAATGCCACCACTTGGGAGACAGAGGAAGGTAAATCTCTGAGTTCAAGGCCAGTATGGTGTACAGATCAATGTCTAAGACAGCCAGGCTTAAGCAGTGAGGGAACAAACCATAGTTCCTTGTGGTGTGGTAGAGCATCCTTTGAGTATATGCCCAAGAGTAGTATAGCTGGGTTTTTTTGTTTGTTTGTTTGGTTGGTTGGTTTTTTGGAGACAGGGTTTCTCTATATAGCCCTGGCTGTCCTGGAACTCACTTTGTAGACCAGGCTGGCCTCGAACTCAGAAATCTGCCTGCCTCTGCCTCCCAAGTGCTGGGATTAAAGGCGTGCACCACCACTGCCTAGTTGTCCCCTGTTCTTGATGTGAGCTATTATGATAGGGGTAAGATAGAATCTCAAAGTAATTTTGATTTGCCTTTTTCTGCTGACTAAGGATGTTGAACATTTCTTTAAGTGTTTCTCACCCATTGGGAGTTCTCTACTGAGAATTCTGTTTAGATTTATACCACATTTTAAATTGGATTATTTGGGGTGGTTTTTTTTTTTGATAACTAGTTTCTTGAATTCTTTATATATCTTGGACATTAAACCTCTATCAGATTTACAGTCTGTAGGCTGCTGTTTTGTCCTTTCAATGGTGACCTTTGCCTTACAGAAGCCTTTAAGTTTCATGAGTCCCATTTATTAATAACCTAGTGCCTGAGCTATTTGTGTTCTACTTGGAAGTTTTCTCCTATGACAACGTGTTCAAGGCTATTCGCCGCCACTTTCTCTTCTAACAGGTTCAGTGTATCTAGTTTTATGTTGAGGATTTTGATCTACTTCGTCTTGAGTTTTGTGTAGGGTAATAAATATGGATCTATTTACATTCTTCTACATGTAGACGTCTAGTTAGACCACTATTTGTTGAAGATACTTTCTTTTTTTCAGTGTGTATTTCTAAATATTTTATGAAAATCAGGTGTCCATAGGTGTGTGGATTTATGTCTGGGCCTTTGATTCAGTTTCATTGATCAACCTGCTTGTTTTTATGTCAATATAGTGTGGACTATAGCTCTTCATTACAACTTGAAATAAGGGATGGTGGTACCTCCAGAAGTTCTTTTATTGTTTAGGATTGTCTTAGCTATCCTGAGTTTTTGTTTTCCCATGAGAATTGTCATTTTAATATTTGTAAAGAATTGTATTGAAATTGTGATGGGGATTGCATTGAATCTGTACATTGCTTTTGGTAAACTGGCCATTTTTACTATGTTAATCCTATTGATCCATTAGCAAGGGAAGTCTTTCTATCTTCTGATATCTTCTTTAATTTTCTTCAAAGACTTGAATTTTTTATTATACAAGTCTTTTACTTGCTTGGTTAGAGTTACCCTAAGCTACTTCATACTGTTTGAGAGTATTGTGAAGGGTCTTGTTTCCCTGTTTTTTTTTTTTTTTTCTTTACATGGTTAATTTGCCAGTGTGTGCAGTGAAGATGAAGACCTGAGAGACATACTGACATAAACTAGGGTAGAGCCAAACTTTGGGGTGATAGAAGTTTGCTCTAGTGTTGTTTCCATCTCTACCTCCACATTTTCCAGAACCCCAGTCCTTTCGATGATGCTCCTTTCTTTTGTGAAATCTGCAAACATTTGTCCATAATGGATTCATAAGACTCGATATGATACAAATGCTGTGTACCTGATGCACTGATGTTTTACGTTCTCTAGGGAATTCTGACAGAAGTAGGTCACATTGGTTGGTGTCTTTGCCCCGCCCTCTGTGTGTGTGTGTGTGTGTGTGTGTGTGTGTGTGTGTGTGTGTGTGAGAGAGAGAGAGAGTGTGATAGGGTGTCACTATTGGATCCTTGGCTGTCCTGGAACTGGATGTAGACCAAGCTAATCTTGATCTTCACAGAGATTTACCTGTTTCTTCTTTCTTCCTCTCAAGTGCTTGGATTATAGGCATGGACCACAAAACAAAAAATCATTTGGGTTTTTGTTTTGTTTTGATTTGGGGTTTATTGTTTATTTAGTTTTGAGTCAATGTCTTACTATGAGGCCTCAAGCTTTCTATGGAGACCTCTGTATACTTTTGATATACAGTCTAAAACTATTTAAAATCTAAATATGGTTAAATTTGTGGATTCTAGAACCTACTGATATGAAGAGCCAAGAAATTGTAACCTCATGAAAAATAGAATCTATTGATGGACAGGCCACTAGTGCGGATGTTGTCAACTGAGTTCCTCATTTTAATATGTACTCTACTTGGCAAAGAACAACACTTATAGAAAAGGAAGATCCTGAACATTTATAACTGGAGGACTCCAGGTACCTTTTTTTTCCTTCAGTCTCAGGATCTTTACATGGGAGGTATTTGGAAAGATCAGCTGTAGAGAGTGGTAGAGAGGCAGGAAGAGAAGGTAGATTTTTGCTGTGGGCCCTCCACACAGAGAAGACTGGGACTTAATGGAAGCTGGAGGTCAGAAAATGGCCAAGACTGACTATGAACTTGTTTTAGTGTCCATGGCTTGAAGGTGAGGGTATTAAAATTATTTTAAAATGTGTGTTTGTGTGTGTGTGTGGTATGCATGTGCATGTATCTGTATGTGTGTGTACATGCTCATGCACACAGGTATATACATGTGTGTGTGTGTGTGTGTGTGTGTGTGTGTGTGTGTGTATGCATATATTGGGTATGTGTATGAATGTGTGTTTGTGTACAGGCTGGAGGCCAAAGTCAGGTATCTCTCTCTCTCTACAACTTTATACAAGGCAAAGTCTTACCCTGAACTCAGAGGACTAGTCACCTCAGCTATTCTGTAGCAGGCTGCTCCGGGGATCCTGCGTGTCTCACACAGTGAGATGCCAAGTGGGCTGCCACACCCACCCGGCATTTACTTGGGTGCTGAGGATCTCCCTGGTCCTCACACTTGTTCAACAACCACTTACCCATAGAGCCATTTCCCCAGCCCTGGTTATTAAAATTAAGAATTGTGTAAGGGCCCAGATCTTGAAGAATAAATCTCGTCTGAAACCAAGGCACAGTAGCAAAGAGGATTAACAGTGCAGGCTTTGGGCTGTGCTTCTCCTCTTCTTTGGGTCTGGCTTTGTTCTATAGTGTCAGCAATATGGCGTCTGGCCAGCTGCAGCACATTTTCTAAGCCTGTTCCACTGAAAACTATTACAATTTGGAAAAATTCCCAGTTGCATAGTCCTCCGGAAACGCCGAGTGCTTTCAGAGCTTTGCAGCCATTATCACATCTATTAGTTTAGAGTCAATTCTCTGCTTGCTTCTCTATCAAATTGTATGGCTTGGGCTCATCAGAGGGGAGAGACTTTAGCTTTGGGGAGACATGATCACATTATCTGTATAAATCACATTTTCTTTCCACAGGCTTGGACTGCTGCTGCCCATAAGCATTAGCTTTACCATTTCCTTGCTTCAGATGTCCTCAGAAAATGACAGAACAATGCCTTCCCAGGTTCCCAAAGTGCAGATAAAGGAAAGCAGGCTGGTAGGAGCATGGGTCACATCGGAACCATTTGGCCTTTGCCTCGTGTGCTTCAGTGCGTTCCTTTCTGTTTGCCTGTCCATGTGTGAAGAAGACATAATTACACCTGCTTCTTATTTGCCTCAGAGGAATGTTCCAGAAATACATTTCAGGAGCCTATAAAGTCCCTAAAGCACAGAGAAGTATAATTACAAGAAAACTCATAGTTGTCGGAATAGTCCTGCAAACCTTGGCTAATTCTATCAGTTTATTAATGAAGGTGCATTGCTGTATTATTGCTATATTCAATTTCGTTGAGTGTCTCTGTGCTCTGTGACTTGGTACCTTGGTGCCTATGTCTAAGAAGAGAGTTTGAAGGATGGATATTCAGCCAAAAACGAAGGCTTGAAATGGCCTATCTCCTTTGAACTCATTTGTATTGAGGATTACAGTGGAAAGGAATGAGCTAAAGAAGGAATACCTGGTGGGCAGCCCTACCCTTCACCGTGCACATGCTAGGATTTTTCTGGTTCATGGCAAAAAAAAAAAAAAAAAATCACTTAGGTCAGCAAATATTTCTTCAGGTCAGAAGTGGTTGTTTCATTCTGGTTCACTCTCAGGCTCATGCTTAGCTGTCTGTCTTACNCCAAAAAAAAAAAAAAAAAAAGAAAACAAGTTGAGCGAGCCATGGAGAGCAAGCCAGTGGGCAGTATTCCTCCATGCTTCCTGCTTCTGCTCCGGTTTGAGCCCTGGCTTCTCTTGGAGAGGGACTGTGATCAAGGTGTATAAGCAAAATAAACCGTCTTATTCCCAAGTCACTTCTGGCCATGGTGTTTATCCTAACAACAGAAAAGTAATAGTCAAGGTGAAATCAATCATTATGCATAATTAATATATGCTAATAAAAGCGTTTCTTAAAAGATTTAGAAGAAAAATCAAGTCAAACTACACAATTCCTATAGTGCAATTGCCAGTTACATAAATAACAAGGCAAATAGAGACACATACACTATACCAGTTTCCTCCAAGCTATCGCTTTAACTATTATTAACCTTCCTTTGTTTTCCCAGAAGGAAAGCCACATCTGTTTCCTGCAAATTGCTGAAACAGCATCAGCAGTGTGGAAGTGGGGAAAGCCCAGGGAACGTGTGTAAACGGGAAATCCAAGCAGGGCAGGGGGCTTCCTTCTATGCTGTGGCACCCACTCCCCCCTTTGTGAGCTGTGTCCCCAAGACTAGCATTAGGAACACCTGGGAACCTCAGACATGGAGGGATAAAGCCCGGCAGCCAATGTGTTAACAACTTCTCCATGCCTACACGAGGGGCATTAGAACCCTGCAGGTGAGGAACTGGACGTCTGTGAGGTTAAGGGGTAGTGGGCTGAGCACAGACAATCCTGATCCCCAGACTCCTTAGAGGGTGCTCCTCTTATTGGTTTAGCTCTGGCCTTGTGTTTGGGGATAGTAATGAGTCTCCTCTCAGATTCACATCTCATTTCACACCAAATGCTCAAATGGGAGACATTCCAACTTGTGATTAATACAGTGTGCCATGAAAACAAAGCTGCTCTCTATGGCTTCCTAACACCCACGGAGAGACCCTGGAAATGGGCCCAAGAGCAGAGGAAAGGGCCTGGAGGGCCTGGGAAGCATTTGATCTCTCATGCTTTCGGTTCTCTTCTCTCCTCCTGCTCCCAATCACTTCTCCTGACCCTTCTGACCTCTCATTGTGTGATGGAGAGCAGGAAGGGCAGGTGATGCTGGAGACCAGTGTGATTTTGATGCCGAGGTGAGCTGCACCTTGGCTCTTCACAGCTCTCTTTGGTGTCTCACTCCCAGCTCCTCTCTCCTCAAAGAGCCATTCCTTGACATGGAATCTGTCTCCACTTAAACAGGAGGTCACTAGGATGTATGTTCCCATTTCAGCTGTCGGGGACCTGGCTCTGCACAGGAACTCCATCAGTCCAGACCCTGGTGGAGAGTGCCCGGCTTCCTGAAGTTTACAGCTAGCTGTGTGACCCACAGGGTATGGTGGTCATACAGGCTTAGCAGTCTCATGGGTGTGAGTTTATGTATGAATCATACTTAGAATCGATATCTCTCCAGGGAAACCTTTACTTAGCTTTACGACACCTCTTTGTAGTATCAGAGAGAAGAGCCTAGGCAGACTTTAGTTTTCCCCCATGCTTTAAAAGGAGTAAGCAAACACTGGGAGCAGAACCAGGAAAGAGTGCACTCAGCCACCAGGCATCTGGCCTTTGCTCTGATATTAATTTGCTTATGCGATTAGCTGAATACTGGAAGAGACTCATGAAAGAGGACAGAGGGTTTGGTTTACCTCAGATGCTTAGAATCAATACCTAAGGACTCACAGACAGAAACGTCTATGAATGTAAACCAAGTTCAGAAAAGTTAGGTGACTTTTCCAGTATCAGTAGTGCAAGCAGGTCCCTGAGCAGTCAGGCTCAGGCCTCGGCTCTCTTAGGCTGCTGCTGGCTCCCTTCCCTGCCCACATTCAGTGCTTGCCATTTACCATCCTCTGGAGACTCAGCGGAGCATCTGGCCAGCCCGGTGTCAATAGCAGGCTCTTTATTAAGTGACAAGACTTTGATGCTATCAGACAACACCCGGGCACAAACCTGTTCCAATTGCTCCCAAGAGTGGACACAGATTAGATGGGCATTTGAAGAACCAGAGGTAAGAGGGGAGGCGCGACTCAGCTGAGGCTTCAGGCTGCCCCATCCCAAGTCTGGCGCTGATGTTCTAATTCCCTGCAAGAGACAGGAAATCGTTTTGTTGTTATCTTTAATTTGTCACCTGGTGTTTGTTCTAGCAGATTGACATGATAGAGACAGGTTACCTTGTGTATCTGTGCTTGTATATGCGTGTGCATCTATGCTGGTGCACGTGGGTGTCAATGTCAGGTGTCTTTCTAAGGCTCTCCCCCCACCCCCGCCGGGTTTAACTTTTAATTGATTCTTGTGAGTTTCACATCATACACCCCAGTCCCACTCATCTACCTGTCCCCTTGTATCTACCCTCTGTCCTTGCAATACACACATACACACACACACACACACACACACACACACACAAAGCACAGAATATTCATCATGGAAGCTGTAGTGTGTCACAGTGTGTTCTACAGTGTACCCCTCTGTCCACACACCTTCAGAAATGTTCATTGTAGTGAGCCATTGGTTTAGTTCAAGGTCTCTGGCTTCTGTGACACCATCACTATTAGATCCTCACCAGGACTCTTCCAGGTTAACCTGTTGCTGCTCTGTGTAATGGAGATCCTGCAGCTTTAATACACAGGACTGGCCCTTGCATGCATCCCAGCAGTTCACAGATGATGTAGACTTTGGGGTGAGCCAACTCAAAGCCCTGAATGTAGGCCTGGGTTGTAGCTGAGCTCAACAGCTGTCGCAGCCCCAATCTCTGACCAGCACAGAGTGGGAACAAACGACACCAACTCCAAAAGCAGGTTCAGAGAAGCTGCAGCTGCTTCTCTTTATTAGGAGGTTTCTCGCAGCTTCCCCAGCTTCAGTCAGTCATCAATCCTCAATCAGTCTTCAATCATATATTCAGTCTCTGGGACTGTCCACACTTATCCTCTTCCATTCACTCATGTCATCTCACATCATCCAATCATAGACGCACACACCAAGGCAGCATACAGGATTGGCTAATAGAATGGTCTCGAGAGATGTTGCACTAACCTCTCCAACGAGGTACACGTGCTGCTTTTACTGTCCATGATTGAGACTGAGGTAAACAAGCGAGGTCACGGCGCTTTAGTATAGAGCCAGGGCGCCGGCTTTGGCCCATGCGGCCGTGTCCGCTCCCCACAAACAGCCATTGGGTTCTACCTTATCTATGACTCAGGGCGAGCTCTCCAATACTGTTTTGGCTAGGTCACCCAATGCCCCATGAGGAGGGTCAGCTCTCCTGCTCTCCTGACCTTGAGCCACAATCAGGCCTCCATAGCCAGTTTGACTGTGCTGGTCAGTCAAGGTGCGAGGCTCAGTCTCCTAAGCGCTGCAGCCAGCAAGGAGGCCAGGTCAGAGCAGTTGCTTTCACACCCTCAGGGCTGGCTCACCTGTGCCTTTCAGCAGGACCAGTTCCGCAGTGTTGCCCAGGCGATGTGCAAGGTCTCCTTGTACCAGCTACAGCCAGTGAGGGTCCTGGTTAGCTTTCCCACTCTCATGACCCCAGGGCCAGCGTGTGTGTGTGTGTGTGTGTGTGTGTGTGTGTGTGTGTGTGTGTGTGTGTGTGTGTTGGAGAGCACCAACCCTGCATCCATGCTACTTCATGGCAGAGGGGTCACCCCTACGGGGTTAGCTCACCTGCCCCTTCCACCAGGGCCGGCTGTGCTGTGCTGCCCAGGTGAAGCTCGGGTCTGGTCTCCCGAGTGCTGCAGCCGGTGGGGGGCAGGGCCAGCTGACCTATTCTCATGACCCTGGAGCCAGCTCTCCTGACTGCCACAGGCAAGGAGAGAGGGGGAGGACAGGAAGGGTCTACTTTATTTTTTTGAGATAGAATCTCTCACAGAACCTTAGCTTCCCAATGGGCTGGACTGGTTGGTCGGAGCTCTCTAGGGACCCTCTGTCCCTGTCCTCCACTACTGGGTTACAGGCTTGTGGACTGAATGAAAAAACAAATAAAAAGGGTGGCTTCTAGGAATGTTGGAGGAGAGCACCTATGGTAGATAAAAGGGAGAGGATCCTTAGAGGTAGGGACATCTGTGCGAGTCCAGACTGAGCAGCTAGGTGAGGAGAGTCGGGAGGGAAGAGGGGAGACCAAAGGGGCCAAAACAAGGCCGGAGCAGGAAAATGGCTGGATTATTTAGGGAAAGGCTGCCCAGCACCTGGGCTGGAGAAGTTTAGGGCTGGCGTGAGGTATGTCAGCCAGGAAGACCCTGTGACAGGTAGGAGCTGAGGGTTTAGGGGAGAGCTGGTGGCCAGGTCTGCTTTGATTTGTTAACTTCAGCCTTTAGTCCCAGGTTTCAGGTCTAACATGACAGATCAAGATTTATTTTTTATTTTTTAATGTGGTTGCTGGATTCTTTGCGCTCAGGGTTTCATGTTCGTGCAGAAAGCATTGCCGACTGAGCCATTGCCCCAACCCCAGAGATCAGGTTTTTAAAGAGAAACTGTGACAGAGAAGGTTAAGTAGGTTCAAGTTTTTGAATGGTATAGAGTGTTGAGTGTGAAAGCTTTAAACACATTTTTTTTTTAAGTCAAACATAACAGGGAACATTAGTGAGACTGTAATTAAAAACTTTTAATGATCATTTACAAATCTTGAAACTTTAACAGATTATTTTCAGAAGATACCTTTTTTTTTTTTTTCTTAATAAAAGAGAACCAAAGATAGCAGGTTTTCAAAGGAATCTATATGGGGCAGTTTTGATAAGTAATTGTCTGGTTTCTCTCTTGTATTAGGTTGTACATAGAATAGCGAAGGCTCCAAAAACTCACTTTCTTAGCACAGCAAAATCTTCAAAAGAATTTTCTATGTTACGGTTATTTTAAAATACACACACACACACACACCAGGTCAGATCACATTCTTTGTACACAATGATTCATGAGAAATGCAAACTAAACCACAACTGGAATTTTAAGAGAAGTAGTTTAAGGAAGACTGATCTTTAGCCAATGAGTCATTGGGTAGTCACAGAAACGTTGATCAATGCTTTCAGGGTCTATTCTGTGTTGAGAACAAAGGCACCAAAGAGATAGGCACTGGGAGGAAACCGCTGTGGGGGTGCCAGGGCGGGGGAAGTGGAGTCAGGAAATAGTTCCTACCCTGGTTAGCAAAGTCAAGTGGAGGGACCCACAGTTGCCACTGGGAACAATCTCAGAACTACACACGTGAAAATGTATGTAATGCTCTTTGCAAAGAGAGATGTCTTTAAGATCGTCACCACAGGTTTCTAGTGTCAAATCTTCCCAAGAGGAGAACTGGTGTGATCCAGCATCTGCACGCAGCCTGTCATATCCGTTCTCCCCCAGCTGACACTGGACCTTGGACACCAGACTCCTCTGATGTGGAGCATTGCCTGGTACAACTTAATTCCAATCAAATGCTTATTCCTAGGGCATTCAAAACAGCACACAAACCCTCCTCTTGGGAGATGGGAATTTTACTTATTCAGTTTTTCATTCCAGATCTCAGTAGCTAACTGGGTTCCTCCAGGAGTTGCCCCTGCAGAGACAGGCAGCAAGGACAATAGGTCTTCTGTGGAGGGACCCACTGAGAGAGTTCAGCTCCAGTAAAGGCAGCTTTCAGGGGAGGTTGGAGTTGGAGTCTGGCTGCCAAGATTTTAATGAATTACTTTAAATATTCTCTTGGGTGTTCAGAAATTTGAAAAAAATTCTCTGTGCAGAGCATCTGGCAGTTAGGCAATAAAACTCTGTCTCATGCACTCAAATCCTGTTACACAGTTCTTTTTAATGGCTAAGAGCTGTTTACAGAACACACAAGGGAGTTTTAGGAAGTTCACATGTACTTGTGAATGAGCATCTCTCTGAAATTGATATGGGTTCTTTGTCATCAATATCCCTAAGAAATAAAATCATATGACTGATGACTTTGGAAAAGACAAGTTTTGTGTTAAGAATTTTTCCCCCTGAGGCTAGTTAATGGAAGTTTCCTCTTAAGGAGAAGAGAGAGTTTTAAAAGGAGGTAAAATTTTCCATTATGCTTCTTTCTGTTTTTCTAACTACAGGATATTTTTAGCCAGTTTTGGAGAATGACCTTTATCCAGAACAAGGTCAATAAGAATGTGATTTTCTTTAGTGATTTGCAATGGGGATATGCAAAGCGGTTTCAAACCCTGTGTTTACTAATAACTCAATGTTTTGGTTCAAACCACCCACATCACGATTTAAAGTCTGCAAGAGAAAACAGTGCAACTGAAGATGATAATCTCTCAGAAGAAAAAATATATAAGCCCTCTGAAACAATTATTCTGATATAAATTTGTTTTTTAAAATGCCTTTATTTTGAAATAGTCACAAAGTTAGAGAATATTTTTAACTTGATGAGATCAATTGATGCTCTGCTGTTCCCTGACTCAAATCTATTACTATGTGAGTACTTATGTGTTTATTTACGAACAAGAACCTTTTCTTTTTTTTTTTTTTTTGGTTTTTCGAGACAGGGTTTCTCTGTATATCCCTGGCTGTCCTGGAGCTCACTTTGTAGACCAGGCTGGCCTCGAACTCAGAAATCTGCCTGCCTCTGCCTCCCGAGTGCTGGGATTAAAGGCGTGCACCACCACGCCCGTTTACAAGAACCTTTTCTTAGCTATTGTATTAACATTGAAATCGGGAAATCAACTTTGATATGTCAGTGAGGTTTAAATCCTCAAATCCACTCAGGTTTATTCAGTTGGGCTACTAATAGATTTGACAGAACACATACCCAGGCGAAGGCTGATTGGAGTATTTATTGTCATATCTTTTAAATGCCTGCTTGTTTGGAACAGTTTGCTAATCTTTCCTTGATGTTCACAACTTTTCTACTTCTGGAGATCATAGTTGAGTTACTATGTGGCATGTCTTCATTTGGGTTTGTGTGATGTTTCCTCATAATTAGATTAAGGTTATTTCTTCCTCGAGGTGATACTATTCTGTTGGAACTGTTCACTCAACACTTGAAGTGGTATATTACAGACTTAGTAAGTATGTTGGTAGCTAGTTATCCTTTTCCTCAGCAACCTTTCCATCAGTCTGGTTGGTGAACCTGTATCTACTTTGGCTGTTGGTTTCTTGTTTCATCAAGTCATAGGCTTTTCCTGTCATTCTTAATGTATTTACTCAACAGATCCATTCTCATGTAAGCAGCCAGGTTAGCTGCCACATTGAAGTCTGATTTCCTAGCCTGGGCTCTTCCCTCTCTTGCCATCCTCACTCTTTACAGACAGCCTCTGATGTGATGTCTTATGCCAGGGACCATATACCTTTTAGTTGCTTGTATTACAAATGCTAATTATGTGCCCCCCCCCAACTACTTATGTGAGAGTGTCCACAGGTCGCTTCTGGGAACCTGTCCCCAGTTGGTTCTTACTGGTAAATAAAGATGCTAACAGCCAATAGCTAGGGAGGATAGACAGAGGTGGGATTTTAGGATTTCCTGTGCTTGGGACAGGGAGCAGAGGGAGAAGGAGGAGATCCACCATACAGGGAGAGTGTGGAGAAGAGGAGAGATATCATACCTGAGAAGAGTGGAGGACAGAGACACATGGCCGCCATGTGAAGGAATCTAGAGGGTTCAGCCCAGAGGGATGTCCAACTGGGTCTGGGGCAATCCAGATAGAACATAGAATTAGTGAGTAATAACTGGGGAGTAACCACATGGCTATTGTGCTGCTTAAGGGACATTAAAATGTAAAGGCTGTGTGTGTGTGTGTGTGTGTGTGTGTGTGTCTTTCATTTGAGAATATGAAGCACTGGGGCAGATAATGAGCCACACAGTTGGGATTTATTTATTAATATTTAATTCTTCAATACCTGTCCCGTCTCTTTCTTGTCTGTTCTCATGAGAGTTGAATACATCCATCCCTCTGGATTCCCTGGGTTGTCCTGTTTGAACTCTGACACCCAAATGCTGACCAACACTGGCTCTCAATTCTACCTTCACAGACACTTTTCTTTGGCTGATATAATAGGTTTTTTTTGGGGGGGGGGGAACTCATTCAGAAAGAGAAGGAGAAGGAAGACAGGGCAAAAAGGGAAGGAAGGGGAGGAGAAATACTTGTGTAAATAGATTTTCTGTTGGGAAATTATATATTCTTTTTTAATAATAATCATACCAGCCACCTAAAAGGGAATGATTGAATATAAATCCCTGTGAATATTGTTTTTATTTCCTCAGAAGAAGGGATGAGATGAGAGCCATCCTGCATCCCCAAGCTTTATGAACACACGGCTTGGGCTGAGCCCAGAGCATTTCTAACTATCCCTAGCTGGAGACATGGAAGCTTCTAGCCTCCATACAGTCTTATCTTTTGTAAGCCCAGACCTTTAAGGCTTCAGCTTCCATCCTCCATCTGCTAACCTAGGCCTAGAATGTTCAGCCTCTGAGACTTACTGCTGTACAAACTCACCCTTTGTAGCTCTTTCTGAATTTTGGCTGGCTGGTTCAACAGCTGTTCTGCCTTAAACTCCTCTCCAAGCTGACTGATCGAAACTGGCTTCTCTCAGCTTCTGACTGAATTTCTCTGCTTGGAAAAACTGCCTCTGAACTGTATGAACTGAACTGTACTGACTTCACTGATTGCACGAACTGAACGGAACTGAACGGAACTGCACCCAACTGGACTGCTCTGAACAAAACTCAACTGAACTGCCCTTCCTCCCTGGATCACTCTGTGCTGCTCTTAAGTAGCCTCTTTTCTGTCTGTTCTCTGAGAATTGGGTGCATCCTATGTCCGACTCATTCTGTCAAATCTTTCTCTGATTTGTCACTTTGTCTGCCCCTCTATTAGACATCATTGTTTAGGATTAAAGGCACATCTGTATTCCAGCCAGATCACACAGAAGTAGGTCCTTGGAGGTTATGTATTGCCAGAGTAGCCATGCTGTGGATTAAAATCCCTCTACAAATTCTTTTCTTTTCTCTTCTCGTCTCTCTTCTCTTCTCTTCTCTTCTCTTCTCTTCTCTTCTCTTCTCTTCTTTCTTTCATTTTTTAATCAAAAATAGATTCTTTTGCATACAATATATTCTGATTATGGTTGTCCCTCCCCACCTCAAATCTATACCCATTCTTGCTCTCTCTCTCATTAGAAAACAAGCAGGTATCTTAAATAAATAAATAAATAAATACCAGAATGAGATAAACAAACAGGAAGAAAAAACTAAAGAAAAATTCCAAGAAACATACAGATGCAGAGACACACACACTCATATACAGAGAAATTCCAGAAAAATACAAAACCAAAAATCATATTATACAAGTAAAACACCTGTAATGTTTAAAATAAGCATGCCGTTTAGAACTTTTGGGAAGTATCCTTTAAAAAGAGTCCGCACCTTCTGTTTAACTGATATCTTCTTTTTTATTTCTAGAATGTGAGCATGATGATTGAATTGTTACAATCACCATAGACAATGAGAACAAGTGTTTAAGTCAGAGTCTGATAGAACCAAAAACTAAAATGATCTCAGGCACCGGGTGGTAGTGGCGCACACCATTAATCCCAGCACTCGGGGAGGCAGAGGCAGGTGGATTTCTGAGTTCGAGGCCAGCCTACTACAGAGTGAGTTCCAGGACAGCCAGGGCTACACAGAGAAGCCCTGTCTCGAAAAAAAAAAAAAACAACAACAACAAAAAAAACAAAAAACAAAACAAAAAAAATGATCTCAGGCAGAAACCTGCCCTCTGAACTTTGGACTACCCACCCCCACATGGGTGAGAGAATAAAACCTGTGTGTTTAATTTATGGTTAATTTTGGATGTTATTAACTTCTTGGGAGTTCAGCTCTGAGGAACTGGCAAGAGGAACTGTTATCTCCTGGCTGGTGCAAGTGGGTTTTGGGAAGTCACAGTGACTACCACAATAAATATACATCTCTTCAACATATCTTTTTTTTTTTTTTTTTTTTTTTTTTTTTAAATTTTTTTTTTATTTATTATATATAAATACACTGTAGCTGTCTTCAGACACTCCAGAAGAGGGCGCCAGATCTCGTTACGGATGGTTGTGAGCCACCATGTGGATGCTGGGATTTGAACTTATCACCTTCGGAAGAGCAGTGGGGTGCTCTTACCTGCTGAGCCATCTCACCAGCCCCCAACATATCTTTTTATTTCTATTAAAAATAGATTGCACTTGGGTGTGGTGATTCATGCCTTTTGTTTTTGTTTTAGTTTTAGTTTTTTGTTTTTTCGAGACAGTCCCAGCACTTGTGAGGCAGAGAAGCATATGGATCTTGTGAGATCTGGTCTACAGAGTAAATTCCAGAACAGCCAGGGCTACACAGAGAAACCCTGTCTCGAAAAACAAACAAAAAAGTAAATTGCATAGAGAAAGCATTCTTAATACCTACATAAAAAGCCGTCTTATTGTAAAGGACTACTACATCTTGGTACAGACCCTAATTATTTCCTAGACATTGAAGAGGAATTTTGTCATGTGCTATTTAGAATCTAATGATTTTAGCTGACTTCTATGAATTTCAAAAAGAAAGTTTTTGATTGTCCTTTCAAAGTACTAACTCCCCAAATGCAAAGTTTGTTTTTTAGTTTATTCAATTATTTAATTCAATACATATATTAATAAAAGTGTTCTTTTAGCCCTACCAAGGCCTATACCCTTAAAGAAAGCTGACTCTCTCTTCCCAGAAGCATGAAGCATCACCTGTTAAGAGCTCAGACTCCGTTTGCACTTCCTTTTTTTTTTTTTTTTGAGAAAAAAAGGTTTATTTCATCTTGTATCTTTTGTTTTGTTTTTGTTTTTGTTTTTTGTTTTTTTTTTTTTGGTTTTTTGAGACAGGGTTTCTCTGTATAGCCCTGGCTGTCCTGGAGTTCACTTTGTAGACCAGGCTGGCCTTGAACTCAGAAATCCGCCTGCCTCTGCCTCCCAAGTGCTGGGATTAAAGGCGTGTGCCACCACAGTGCATTATGAATGGTAGTCAGGACAGAAAATCAAACATGAACTTGGAGGCAGGCATTGAAGAAGAGGTCATGAAGAAATAGAATTACTATGTTGTGCAGACTGACTTCTTATTTCAGCTGTTCAGGGATGGCACTTGCAATAGTAATCATCAGTCAAGAAAATACTCAATGATCTTTTGCCTACTAGACAATCTGATGGAGACATTTTCTCAACTGAAGTTTCCTTTTTCAGTTTGACTCCTGTTAGACTATATTTGATAAAAAAAAATCAAAGAAAAAAAACAAAAGAAAGAAAGAACAAAAGAAAGAAAGAAAGAAAGAAAGAAAGAAAGAAAGAAAGAAAGAAAGAAAGAAAGAAAGATTTTCTTAAAGAACCAGCTCCTGGTTTTGTTGATTCTTTGTATAGTTCTTTTTGTTTCTAGTTGGTTGATTTCAACCCTGCCATCTACTCCTCTTGGGTGTATTTACTTCTTTTTTGTTCTAGATCTTTCAGGTGTGCTATTAAGCTGCTAGTGTAAGCTCTCTCCAGTTTCTTCTTGGAGGCACTCAGAGCTATGAGTTTTCCTCTTAGCACTGCTTTCATTGTGTCCCATAAGTTTGGGAATGTTGTGTTTTCATTTTCACTAAATTCTAAACAGTCTTTCTTTCTTTCTTTCTTTCTTTCTTTCTTTCTTTCTTTCTTTCTTTCTTTCTCTCTCTCTCTCTCTCTCTCTCTCTCTCTCTTTCTTTCTTTCTTTCTTTCTTTCTTTCTTTCTTTCTTTCCCAAGTCATCATTGAGTGGAGTGTTGTTCAGCTTCCATGTGTATGGGCTTTCCATTGTTTTTGTTGCTATTGAAGACCAAGCTTAGTCTGTGGTGATCCAATAGAATGCATGGGATTATTTTAATCTTCTTGTATCTGTTGAGGCCTGTTTTATGACTGATTATATGGTCAGTTTTGGAGAAGATACCATAAGGCGTTGAGAAGAAGGTATGTTCTTTTGTTTTAGAATGAAATGTTCTATAGATATCTGTTAAATCCAGTTGGTTAATCACTTCTGTTAGTTTTACTGTATCTCTGTTTAGTTTGTGTTTCCATGATCTGTCCATTGCTGAGAGTGGGTTGTTGAAGTCTCTCACTGTTATTGTGTGCAGTGTAATATGTGATTTGAGCTTTAGTAAACTTCCTCTTATGAATGTGGGTGCTCTTGCATTTGGAGCATACATGTTCAAAATTGAGAATTCTTCTTGATAGATTTTTTCCTTTGATGAGTATGAAGTATCCTTCCTTATCTTTTTGATATTTTTGGTTAAAAGTCAATTTTATTTGATATTAGAATGGCTACTCCAGCTTGTTTCTTGGGGCCATTGGCTTGGAAAATTGTTTTCCAACCTTTTACTCTGAGGTAGTGTCTGTCTTTGTCCCTGAGGTGTGTTTCTTGTATGCAGCAAAATGCTGGGTCCTATTTATGTATCTTGTCTGTTAGTCTATGTCCATGGAATTGAGTCCATTGATGTTAAGAGATATTAAGGAATAATGATTGTTGCCTCCTGTTATTTTTTTATTTTTTATTTTTTATTTTTTTGGTTTTTCGAGACAGGGTTTCTCTGTATAGCCCTGGCTGTCCTGGAACTCACTCTGTAGACCAGGCTGGCCTCGAACTCAGAAATCCGCCTGCCTCTGCCTCCTGAGTGCTAGGATTAAAGGCGTGCGCCACCACACCTGGCCTCCTGTTATATTTTTGTTAGAGGTAGAATTATGTTTGTGTGCCTATTTTTTTTTGGGTTTGCTGAAAGATTACTTTCTTGCTTTTCTAGGGTGTAGTTTCCATCCTTGTGTTGGCATTTTCCATCTATTAACCTTTGTAGGGGTGGATTTGTAGAAAGATATTGTGTAAATTTGATTTTGTCATGGAATATCTTGGTTTCTCCATCTATTTTAATTGAGAGTTTTGCTGGATATAGTAGTCTGGGCTGGCATTTGTGTTCTCTTAGGGTCTGTATAACAACTGCCCAGGATCTTTTAGCTTTCATAGTCTCTGGTGAGAAGTCTGGTGTAATTCTGATAGGTCTGCCTTTATATGTTACTTAACCTTTTTCCCTTACTGCTTTTAATATTCTTCCTTTGTTTTGTGCATTTGATGTCTTGACTATTATGTGACTAGAAAGAATTTCTTTTCTGGTCCAATCTATTTGGGGTTCTGTAGGCTTCTTGTATGTTCATGGGCATCGCTTTAGGTTAGGGAAGTTTTCTTCTATAACTTTTTTGAAGATATTTACTGGCCCTTTAAGTTGGGAATCTTCACTCTCTTCTATAACTATTATCCTTAGGTTTGGTCTTCTCATTGTGTCCTGGATATCCTGGATGTTTTGGGTTAGGATCTTTTTGCATTTTGCATTTTCTTTGACTGTTGTATCAATATTTCCTATGGTATCTTCTGTACCTGAGATTCTCTCTTTTATCTCTTGTATTATGTTGGTGATGCTTGTGTCAATGACCCCTGGTCTCTTTCCTAGGTTTTCTATCTTCAGGGTTGTCTCCCTTTCTTTATTGAATCTGTTTCCATTTTTAGATCCTGGATGGTTTTGTTAAGTTCCTTCACCTGTTTGGTTGTGTTTTCCTGTAATTTTTAAAGAGATTTTTGTGTTTCCTCTTTAAGGGCTTCTAGCTGTTTACCTGAGTTCTCCTGTATTTCTTTAAGGGAGTTACTTATGTCCTTCTTAAAGTTCTCTATCATCATCATGAGATGTGACTTTAAATCAGAGTCTTGCTTTTCTGGTGTTTTGAGGTATCCAGGGCTTGCTGTGGTGGGAGAACTAGGTTGTGATAATGCCTAGTAGCCTTGGTTTCTGTTGCTTATGTTCTTGCCCTTTTCTCTCACCACATGGTTATCTCAAGTGTTAACTGGTCTTGCTGTCTCTGACTGTGGCTTGTCCTTCCTGCAAGTCTGTGTGTCAGTACTCCTGGGAGACCAGTTGTCTCTAGGAGGGATTTGCTTATGAAAAGCCATGGCACAGGGTTAGCTCCAGGGTGCAGACAGAAACCTGAATGATCCTTTTCCAGCTGTTAATTGGTTCCAGTGTCCTGATGACTCTGGGATGGTCCCTTTTGGGCCAGGAATTTGAGCAGAAGTGGTGGTGTTACCTGTGCTCTCAGATGTGCCAGCACTCCAGAGAGACCAGATTCCTGGCAGAATTTGGGTATCCCCTTCCCACTTCTATGCTGGAAATGGTGATTAGCTGGTCTTGTAGAGATCTTGTGCAGCCAACCACAGCTGCAGTAAGTTCATGAGAGTAGTCATGTCATGTTCAGCCATCCTCACCTCTGGCTCTTCCTCAATGGTCTTTAAGCTTTGGGGAGATAAGAAGTGGTGTAGATGTCTCACTTGTAGCCGAGCATGCCATAGACTCTCATTCTCTGCACTTTGATGAGTGTGTGTTTCTGCATTAATCACCATCTACTACACAAAGGCACTTCTCTGGTAAGGTCAGAGAGTATGGGTATAGCTTAGAAAGCTGTTTGCTACTATGCCATTTAGCAAAATAATGGTAGTAGGTTCATTCATGGGGCCCATGAGCTCCTCAACTATGCATTCTTGGTTAGATTTACTGTACACGATTACCTGCTTTAGAGACAGAAAGCCATTGGATCCCTCAAAACATTTAGGCCATGATTACACCCGTGTTCAGTGCCTGAAGTATAGAATTTTTGTGGTTCCAATTTTATCTGATTTTTAAGGTCCACCATGGTTTAAGTTTATGAAGGAGCATGGTGATCCATGCAGCTCTGTGGCGTGTGTCTACAGCTTTCTGCCATCTTGGTTAGTCTCTCTTGGCCTCTTCACTTTTCTTAAACTTAGTTATTTTCAGGAGTTTCTATACAAGCAAGAGAATCTTAACTTCAGAATTCTTTCTTAGTTCAAATAGTGGAGTGGAACCTTTAAATTGAATATATCTGTTAAATAAGCTATTTTCCATAAATAACCAGCTCATCTTACTTGACAAAAACAAACCTGTAAATGTAAAGACAGTAAATTATCAACAGGCAAGAAAAGGCATGTGTGGATAGTGAAGCTAACAGGCTCCATTTGTTATAAAATCTTACAGTGGCTCCTCCTGTCTCTAGTGTCTTCCCCTGTATCTGCAGTCAATATTAGCATTAAATTTCTCTTAAATTTTTATGCAAGTTTTTGTGGTAGTGAGCAATAGAATTCTACTCCAAATCAGCCACTACCCTCCTCTGAGAGATAATCTCTAGAGGAAAATCAAGACTTCTATACTTAACAAGCGTTTTTCAAACCAGTGACAGAGACTCAGGGAAAACACTTCTGAGCCTTGTTCAGTTCCAATTCAGAAAACTCTGCATTCTAAGACAGTTCCTCAGGTAACTCTGGTCCCTGCAGTCGTGAAAGCCCAATTTTGAGATGTAAGTGAAAAAGCATTCTTTAGCTTATTAATACTACGAAGCTACTAATATTTAACAATATTAATACTTTCTCCCACGGTGGGTGCCCTGTTTGGTCATTGGTGGGGCAGAAGAACTATCTCAAGACTCAAATTTGGTTTTTAATCTCAAAAGTCTACCTCAGGTGAAATGAAGTTCATTAGCAATGCCACTCTCGGGTTAAGAAGGTCACTGTGGGCTGTGCTGTAGAGGTTGTGTGGAAGGAGGTCTGGGAGCACCTGGAGATTGTTCTAGGTTAGTGGTTCTCAACCTGTAAGTCTCAAAAGGGGTATGTATCCTCTTTCCTGGGGGTTACCTAAGACCTCCAGAAAACACATATTTACATTATGATTCATAACAGTAGCAAAATTACAATTAGGAAGTAACAGTGAAAAACATTTTTGGTTGGTTACCACATCATGAGGTGTATTAAACATGAGGCGTATTAAACATAGGGTATATTAAACGGTGGCAGCATTAGGAAGGTTCAGAACCATTGAACAGAAGGAAGGTATGAATAACCAGAATCCGTATGAATAGCCAGATCAGTTGGGAGTTCAAGTTCTAGTTACCAAGGGCACCAGCATTGGGTAAAGACTAGGCAGTGTTCTGCTTTTGAGATATGGGGCTAGCTGACTGTTTGTTTTTGAGATCAGGACTCACTCTCTAGCCCAAGCTGGCCGTGACCTCCAAGCTAGTCTCCCGTCTCAGTCTCCTAAGTGCAAAGATGATAGGCATGAGACACTGTGTCGGCTAAGGCTATTTCAGTTTTAGCAACAGTAATTACCTGCTGTTGCTGTACAGAATGGATGGCATCTCACAGGGCCAAGTTTACCGAGCATTCCTCAAGCAGAGTAAGCCAGAGTGATAGAATGAAAACACCAGACTTACTTGTAGAGGAATAGATGGGCTTGGGAAGGAACCCAAGAAGAATGAACGTGCCTATAGACAAACCTCGTCAGAGGCCACTTGCGGACAAGCCAGCTTCCTCAAGCATGGACTGAAAGGTAAAGAGAACCCAGACTCTGCTAAGCTAACCTTCATTTAAGGGCACCCTGTAGTTTACCCACTCCCTGCTGCTGTTTATTACCTAAACACTATAGCTGTGTAGCAGAGCTCAGGAGAATTGGCCCGTGTGCCAGCTGCCTTTGTGTAACCTTGAGTCTCCTCAGGTGACCTGGCCCTAGCTAAAGTGGCCGCGTGGTGGAATGACCTGGGGCTAAAGAAAGCCTGGCCTCCCCTTCGCATGGCTGTCCCCAAGTCCGGTCTGGAAGCTGCTGGCTTTGTCACCCGTTCCGGCCCTGCCACAGTTCCCTGCCAGCGCCAGCTGCAGGGAGAGGCGTTGTCTCCGGGGCAGGGAGAAGTGCTCCCCGGTGCAGGCCTGGAAGGGGCGGTGCTCGGGATCCTCGGGGCTGGACCGCCCAGAACCCTGAACCGAAAGCAGCTGCGGGAGGCGGGGAGGAAGGAGAGGTGGCTGTAGGCTGGGAGGTGTAAGCCCGCCCGGAATGCCCGCCGCTGCTGCTTGGGAGCCATGGTTCTGCGGCTGGTCACTCACTTCGATGTGCTGGAGGACGTGCTCCCGAGTCTGCTCACACAGGTGGCGACAGCGGACGAAGGAGACGGCGCAGGTGCTGGGTGCGCGTCCTGGAGGGGGCAGCCGGGGCTGGTCACCCTAAGTCCCATAGAGGCTCTGGGTTGAGGGTGCATCGTCCCTGCGGGCACATCTTGGGGCTGCCCAAGCCGTTGCAACGACTGGTACCCAATGTGTCATCACAGGGAGGGGAGGGTGGAGTGGAGGTGGCGTAGCGGGATGGTTCTCTCTTGCTTGCCTCCAGGGCTCAGCTAGGATCAGGACAAAGTATGAATCGTGATGGTCAAGAAAAGGACCGTTTAAGTATCTTAGCAACTACATTGCTTGCTCCAGCGAGGATGCTGACAGTTCTTAGTGTCAATATGCTTTTAAAAAGGAGAGTTCAGTGGTTTAACCTTTTTTCTCTTTTCTTTTCTTTTCTTTTCTTTTCTTTTCTTTTCTTTTCTTTTCTTTTCTTTTCTTTTCCTTTCCTTTCTTTTCTTTTCTTATTTTTCTTCTTTCTTTCTTTCTTTCTTTCTTTCTTTTTTTTTTTTTATAAGACGTTTTCTGTGTATCTGTGGAACAGTTCTTATCTCTGAATGGCACTGATGGCTTAGGGGGAATTTCCCATCAGATGTGACATAGAGAGGGTAGGGTGCTCTTTCAGACTGCACGCAGGGAACTGAGGGTCTATGAGCTCTAAAGACATAGCAGCTTGCTCAAGAGCCAGCAAGCACTCCCCTAAACCCACCCCACCCTACCTCACCTCACCTCTGCGCAGCAAGCAGTAAGGAGGCAGGGATGTTCAGCTTTCTACCTTCCCAGGTCAGTCGGAACTTGCTCATGAGGCTCTTCTGGTGAGGAAGTGGAAAATGACTTTTGTGTGTTCCCAGAATTGATTCACTTAAAAGAAGGGCATCTGTAATTTAAGATATGTTTTCCTCTCCTCTCCTCTCCTCTCCTCTCCTCTCCTCT
>CACVCL010022773.1:0-32467 GCA_902729485.2 Mus minutoides
GTGTGTGTGTGTGTGTGTGTAGGTGTGTGTGTGTGTGTGCACAAGCACACGCGCGTGTGTAGACATGTGTATATCTGTATTTTTTCTTAAAAATTCCAGAGAGAATAAGAAAGACTGCAGTACAATGAAGTCTACAAAAGTTAAGTAAAGAGATTCCACATCAGACCTAAAGTTAGCAACTGCATCATTGATATTCAATGCTTGGAACTACAGCTCTGGTTTTTAGGTTTTGGTTTCCAATAATTTGCAATTTTTTGTTCAATTTAAATATTCATCCCACAAATATGATACTGATTGCTAATATGCACTGTACCGGTATCCCAGACTAATGGGAGAAGCAGATGTTACATAAATAATGTCTGCCTCTCCTCCATTATCCTACTGTCTTTCTGTCCTTGCATCTCTGTCTCTCTCGAACACATAGGAGTCAGGAGTTACTTTAAACACATTCAGGATGGATGCAGCAGGAGTGTGACGGGCATGTGACATGAATGTGAGCCACCTGAGAACAGAGGAAGCATCTTCAGTCAGGTATTTAGTAGTAGCTCCTTCCCATGAGTGTATCTAGGAGCCAAGTTGGGGCTCTCTGGACAACCAGTTCAATGCATACAAAGGTCCTGTGGTCAGAAAGACTCAGTAGAAGCTTCACAGACAGCAACAACTGCAATGGCAAACGCTGACCTGAAGAAGTTGGCTCCTTAGTAATCTGACAGTTAATGTTAGTGGGCAGTCAGAGTCATTCAGGGGTCTTTAAGACAAGGCGATCAGGTTTTTGTATTTATCATAGAGCATTTGGTAAAATTCGGGAAACCTGGTTTAGAAACCAACAAAAGCCCTTATGTGACAATTCTACCAGTGCAACCTAACATAACAGTAGCTGTCACTATGGTTCCAGGAGTGGCCAGGAAGGAGCAAGGCATCAGGACTGAGCAAGATGAAAGATGCAGGTGATGCTGTGACAGACTGAGATTGGGGACATCTGTTTCCAGACTGCTCGCAATTGAGCAACTTAGAAAAGGCATATTTCTTTAGCAGAAGGAAACTGCTCCGTGGAAAGGAATATTCTTGCTATTGAACCCAAGACTCACCATCAGGATGCACTAGATATGAAAATAGGCCCTTGCTATGGCCACCTGATGCCACTACCAGATCTGGACCTCATGACAGAGTGCTCTCTCTGGAGCTCTGAACCAAGACACATTCCCCTCTTCCCTCTTAAGCATCATCTTCCTAGATATTGGTTCACAGTGAAAATAAACCCAAAACAAAACAAACAGAAAACAGCGACTACTGAGCCAACATAAACCTTCTCTTAAAGATCTTTATTTATAAGATACATAGTCATTTCACATTCAGTACAAAACAATTGCTGTCAAAGTTTGTGTACTTAGGTATATATTCAGATTATCTCCAGCCTTGTGTTACCGTGAACCAAACACATTCAATATGGTTCCACATGACAGTGTTATTTCAAACCCACTCTCCAGGGAAGTATAATCTAAGAGGAAGAGTAACTTATCACAGTTAATTTACTGCGGAGTTCTGTGAATATTGAAAAGCATTCAAATATCTGGGAGCCAAAGTGGGCAGAGAAGCCCCTGAATCTGGTGAGAGCCAGCAGCCTCTTGCTGGGCTCTCCCAATCACACAATGGGGTCCTTGCTCTGGAGATCTGAGCACACACTTTCTGCTTCGTTGAACAGGGATGGACTTTCTGTTAAGTTCAAATGAGCCCAGCACTCTTGGGATGCTGCTTATGGCTTCATGGAAAGCCAGAGCCCCACGACTGAGAACTCACAAGTAAGCAACTCTTCTCAGCCGCCCTTCAGGAGGCTACAAAATGAGATATGCCACTAAAGCCTCAGATCTCTGGAGCCACCTCCTAACAGGCCCAAGGCTGAACACTTACTGCTGACTCTGCATTTGGAAGCCTGTTTTACCACTAGGGTACAGACCAGATCAAAGGTCCAGCTGGCCATTGGCACTCACATGCCACCGTAGTAAGCATGTGGGTAAGCTAGGGCCTCCATTTGCCTCCCACCATGAGCTCACGAGACTCCAGGATGTCCGTGCTGGCAGAACATGTTGCAGGATATTTGATCACACTGTGAACCCCAAGATTGTGTTATTTGCAGAAAAAAATAAAACCTTGTTTCCAGTTGCGGTGTGGCTCAGCCATTAGCACACACCCTTAATCCTTTTGGCTGGGACACAAACACACCCTTATTACACACCTTTGCCCAAAAGATAAAGGTAAAGTTAATTTGTAGAAGGAAGCACTCATGTTTGAAAGTGCTGGCCAATTGAGAGGCAGTCAAAGTGATGAATCAGAGAAAGATTTGACAGAATAGGCTCCGCCCAACTCTCACGAGAAGAGAGGAAAGGGAAGCTATCTAAGAGGCAGTGCAGAGAGGGAAGGAAACAGTGTTACTGGGACAATTGTACCAAGATAGGTCACAAAGAAAGAACAAATTAGACAGAGGTGAAGACAGAATGAGCCAGAGCATGTGAAAGGAGCCAAAAGATCAGAACAGATTACCAGAGTTAGTTTGAGGCCAAGCAGAGGAATTCACTAAGAATGTGAGAGGAGTTTGAGCCAGAACAGCTGAGTTGAGCAGCCAGCAAGAGTTCACAAAGAACAAGGAAGGGTGAGCTTATTCAGCAGGAAGTCACAAAGGCTGAAAACACTCTAGGTCTAGTTTAGTTTGTACAGAGGCTAGAAGCTTCCAGGTCTTGGCTTAGGCTAGCAGATGGAGGCTGTAAGCCTCCGAGACAATTAGTACAGGGGAATAAAAGTTAATTTACAAGGACAGGTGTGTATAACACATGATGAACACTCAGCATGGCAAGACTAAGTCCTCTGGCCTGGGTGCAAGGCCAGCCTCCAAAGGGGAGAGTGACAGAGAAGATCACACTGGCTGGCAAGGCCAGCCTCCAGAGGGGAGAGTGACAGAGAAGATCACACTGGCTGGCAAGGCCAGCCTCCAGAGGGGAGAGTGACAGAGAAGATCACACTGGCTTATTTTAAGCCCAGCAAAGGAGAGGATGTTTTCTCAATGATGGTTTCATCTTTGTTGCTTGCTTCTTCACCAAATGTACCCCCCACCCCCGCCCAGAGCCGCTGAAATGTGGAGAGAGAGAGAGAGAGAGAGAGAGAGAGAGAGAGAGAGAGACTGAATAAGTCAGCAATCTGTGGTTCTAGCCCCATGTGAGCAATCAAGTAAGAGTGTTTGTTTGTTTTTGTTTTGTTTGTTTGTTTGTTTTGCACAGATTTGTCTATCATTTTTATTGTTTGGCACTTGCTGGAAGTCAGAGTCCCTCTACCCATGTCAATCTCACTCTGTCGTCTGTGCCAGGTAACAGTCAGCATTGCTTTCTCAGGCCATACATGAAGGTAAAGCTTCTGATGTGGGAATAAGGACTCCAGACAGAAATAGACAGAAGCTGAACACACACACACTCACATACAGAGAGAGAGAGAGAGAGAGAGAGAGAGAGAGAGAGAGAGAGAGAGAGAGAGAGAGCGCTACATGGCAAAGATGGAAGAGAAATGATAGAGCCAGGGACCAACTGTATGTGAGAGCTCAAAACGCAAACCCCGCAGCTCGGACTGAGAAGGAGAGAGAAGTGCACACAAAGTCCCACCCCAACCAAGAAGCCATCTACAGTTGCCACCTGCTGGGAGGATGAAATCATCAGCTTTCTCCAATGGGGTTTTTATGCATGCATCGACCATCCTCCAGGGCAAGCACCGTGCCCAGGAGTAGTTGGCCAACAAAAAGTAAAACAAACTCCATTTTTCTGTGTGTATACTTTTTTGTTTTGTTTTAGGTTTGTTTATTAATTTCTGCCTTACTGTTTATTTGTTTGTTCTAACCTTGGATATGGGAAGGATATAAGAGGAGTTGGGGGGGAAGATTAAGGAATAGGAACAAAAATAATATTGTTGGTAAAAACATACAGAAAAATTCTAAAAATAAATAAATAAATAGACTGATTACATAAAACAAATGGACTAGCCATGAATTGTGTGAGTTAATTCAGGAGTTTGGAGTTTGGGGCAAACTTAATGTGTTTGATCTGACTTTATGCTTTCAAATTATTTCAGAATTTGGGTTCTTGAACAAGTTTTCATGATAACCTCAGAAATAATCATTATATAATTATATAATATACAAGCACCACCTTCAAATCTCTCCTCACCTGTGTGCTCTCAACCACTTGGAAGCTTGGGCTCTGGCACTTGTCACATGGGGACTTCGTGGAAAGCAGCTTTAGCACCAGGGAGAACGACTGCTACCCTGAAGAGCACTAGTCCAGGGTTGATTGGCAGTGAGCAGAGGGCTCCACAGTGCCTGCTGTGGTATTTAACATGATGACACACAGCTGCAGAGACCTTCCCTGCGAGCTGACTGAAACACCTAGACTTTTCTCAGGCACTAGATGACTCCTGTGCTCCTCCCTGCCTGCCTCAATCTAACTGCAATTTACCACTGGAAGCGATGTGTTTGGGTGGTCCCATTCTAGTGCATACCAGCATGCTCTGAGTAACTGAATACTACTCTGACAGTGGCCAAAGGTCTTCCAACAGAAACACAAAACAAAAGATTGTACTTTTGAAGGAAAATTTTGAAGGATGTTGATTTGACCCCAATCCTATAGTTTATTGTTGAGGCTAAGGCATATCAGTAAACAAAACCTCCTGGGTCACAATCACACTTTGAGAAGGAAACTTGGCTGCTTATAAAGCCCACTGAAGTCATAGAATATAACGTCCACACATACAGTATATGGCACAATATAAAGCCCACTGAAGTCATAGACTATAACGTCCACACATACAGTATATGGCACAAGAGTCTTTTAAAGACTAAAGAAACCCTTCTCTGGGGCGGGAGAGAAAGCTTGGTGATAAACAGCCCTTCTCTGGGGCGGGAGAGAAAGCTCGGTGATAAACAGCCCTTCTCTGGGGCAGGAGAGAAAGCTCGGTTGTAAACAGCCCTTGCTGCCCCTCTAGAGGACCTGAGTTTAGGTCAAAGAACCCATATCAGGAAGCTCATACCACCTGTACCTCCAGCTCCAGGAGGCTCACAACCCTCTTCTAGTTACACACTTATGTGCAATTCTCACTCTCTCTCTCTCTAGATATAGGTATAGAGATAGAGATAGAGAGAGAGAGAGAGAGAGATGATAGAAAGATAGAGTGATACACACACACACACACACACACACACACACACACACACCCCTTATGCAAGAGTTGGGGGAAGAATTAAAAGACCTAAAGGAGACAGGAAATTAGTTAGGGCTTCATTGCTGTAAAGAGACACCATGGGCAACTCTTATAAAGGACAATATTTAACAGGGGCTGGTTTACAGGTTCAGAGGTTCAGCCCATTATCATCAAGGCAGGAGCATGGCAGTGTTTAGGCAGCCATCGCAGTGAGAAATCTACATCTTGTTCCAAAGGAAAAGAAGAGAAGACTAAATCTCTCAGGCATCTGAGATGAAGATCTCAAAGCCTTCCTCCTCAGTGACACATTTTTGTCAAAAAGGATGAACCTCCTAGTGCCACTCTCTGGGCCAAGCATATTCAAACCACATGGAAGCCCTCAGGAAGACCAACAGACTCTGAGAGCTCCCAGAGACGGAGCCACCAACTAAAGACAATACATAAGCTGGACCAAGGTCCCCAGCACATGCGTAGCCAACGGCTGCCTTGTCTGGCCTCAGTGGGAGAGGATGCCCCAGGGTCAAGTCTCTGCAGGTTTCCAACCTCCACAGAATCATATTTCCCAGGACTTTGACTAGCCCAATCTTCAGAGAGCCTCCTCTGCCTACCTACACTTCCAAATCTAGCCAATACTCACGCATCGGGCCCTGTCAGAGGGGCAGGAGGGTGCAGCCCCCCCCCCCCATATTCACCACTACAGCAACTGGTACTTCACAGTTTGGTTGGATCTTCCAAACTGAAGCTCACAGAGTTCCAAGACCAGAACCCTTAGATCCTTGAGACAGATGAAGGCACTCCTGCTGAGATTATGAATATTGAGACTTCAGATAAAAACTATGAAATTAATACTGGTATGTCTGAAAGAATTGTAATAACAATCGACCACAGCATGTCTCTGTAATTCCTGAAAAGACCAAAATACTATTTTTCTTTCCTGTTATTCCTTGAGAAATACTTAAAATGTTTACATTGCCTATGGATTCTGATGTTGAGCCACACTTGACTGAAGCATGGTCAAAGGGTCACAGAGAATGAACTGTGCTTGGGTAGACCAGCCTTCTTCTCCAGGGTTTAACCACAGACATCTCACACCTGCCCTGACCTCTGCCAGCACACCTGCTTCTCCTCCATCCCTACAGGAGTCCTATAAACAGTGCAGGCTGGGGAAGAGGGTCTTCCCACCCGCTGCCATAAATCACCCTCACTGTCCTGCCTCAGCTTGTAACTGCCCAGTTCAAACCCACTTATGCTTTATCAGCCGTAAGCTTTGGCTGACGTGCCAGACCTTTATGCACGCAGGCCTGCTCTTACTCAATCCAGACTTCAGGGTGGTCTGGGTGAGTGCTCCGTGATTGGAACGGAGCCGGATGGGAGTCAGGACCACACGAAGCAAGGTTCTGGTCTTCTAAATCACTGATGATCTGAGATAAGAACACTGAGAGGAGAGACATTTACAAATGAAAACTCTGTCAGAATTCTGGCAGGCTAAACTTCAGGTAATAGGAAAGGAATAATATTCCAAATGGGACTATACATGTCATGGCAAAAGCATGACACAGAATACAGAATGCCACCAGAAGGAGCCTGACCTCAGCTGAATATGGCAGGGTACACTAGTTATAATCCAAAGCTTGTCAATTCTTTTTTATACTCCTATAGTAGATTGATTGCATCTCTAGACTAAGAAATAAAAATGTATGTATGGTGTCAACCATGAGCCTTGTACATATTGTGGAATAGATAAATCAGGCTGATTGGCATATGCACAGTTTGACATATCATTTCATGAGGACAACTTTTTTTCTATTAGTTTTTGAATGTGTGTTTGTATGGGTGTTCTAAAGATGACGTGCATGTGTGCATGTGCATATGCACATGTGTAGACATGGCTGCATGCATGCATACAGAAGTCAGAGGAGGGTATAAGGTGTCCTGATCCATCACTCTTCCTATGAAACAGGATCTCTAGCTGAACTTGGGATGATAACCAGAAAGCACACATTTTACTCCTGTCTCCATCTCTCATGAAACCAGAGTCACAGGCAGATCTACAGCGACAACCAATATTTTACATGGGTTCTCTGGATTGTGCTCCTGGCGACTAGAGCCATTTCTGCAGCCCCAGTACAACTCCAAGGTTCTACCCTCTTAGCAAGCTTTAAGTGACACTCAGCACTGCTCAGCTTGATGATGAGTGACATCATCATTGTTGAGCACCATGGAGTGTACGCAAACCCACACAAGGTAGCTCACCACACTGAAACTGTGGCAGATATACGCGGTATGTCCTGTGGATCCTAAGGACGCCGTGAACAAGCCAGATCAAACCAGGCACAGGAGGAAATGACGCAGTCCACACATGCAGCAATGCAAGGGTTAGGAGGCTGCAAGCATAATATAGCATCGTGCTCTGTAATAGAATTTTTAATAAAGAATGCAGTCTTGTGACTGACCCAGGGTCAAGTTGCTCCAGCTAGTTTACTTTAGTTCTACTAAGCTGTCTGCTTACACAGAAGCCCACCCTACACCAACTACTTATCTTAACTTTTGTTAAACTGGCTGCCTACATAGAATCCCTCCCCAACCAACTAACTGCTTATTTTAACTTCTGTTAAACTGCCTGCTTACACACAACTGCCACCCAACAACACATTAACTGGTTATCTTAGCTTCTGTTAATCTGTCTGCTTGTGAAACCTTCCCTGTGGCAGCTTCCAAGTGAGATACCAGGTTGCTGATTTTGTCTTCAAAAGACCCTACTTTAGACACTTAGTCCCACCCAGCTGAAATAAAGACTTTGAATTGTATATAAACTGTGTTTGAGTGGTCATCTCTCGTGGGCTCCATGTAACATTTTAGAGGTACCATTGAGACCCCCAGAGACTAAACCCTGACATGTAAGGGCCTCAGAACCCCAGTAGTGGTGAGGAGTATACATCTGGAGAGGACTCCTGGGGGTTCACACCTTGTATTCCGGGTTCCTCTGACAGATGCCTGCCAAATGCTCCTGAGGCAACCTGATATTGCCACCCAAAATGTCAAATCAAATTTCTTCTGCTCTGCGGTAAGTTTGCTTGTGGAAAGTGCCACCACAAGAAGGGAGGTCAGATGTGACTGTTGATTCCATGTCCAAGCTCTGGGAGAGTGAGTACCAGAGTCCCCTGGTCTGTTGGATGAATGGATGCTTGGCGACCACCTGTGATTTGTCTGGTTGTTATGTCTGTGTCTGTCTGTGTGTGTCTGTGTCTGTGTCTGCTCTGTCTGTCTGTCTGTCTGTCTGTCTAAATCAGCCTGTTACTTGCCCTTATTATGGGGGCTAATGCGCAGTGCCTGAGAACCCTTCTAAAGTGTTTGCTAAAAGTACTGGGTGTGCTTCTTGGATGGGGAGAGTTATGGCATTCATATGGTAGTCCCCAGGAAGACTACACAATCTTTGTGAACTTTAGTGGTCCTCTTTCAAAGTGAGATGGCTTCCTGAGGGATCTGTGGATCTCCAGGTGATTATGCTACTGTTGGACCAAGGGGAATTCAAGAAGGGTCAAAGGAAATGATTCTCCTCAGAGGGAAGGCCAAGAAGCTGACTCTATTACATTTGGTTCCTTCTCTCCCTGTACACGGTGCCTATGAGGAGAAGAGCAGATTTGGTCTGAGGCTGCAGGACCATTGTCTCCCATGAGGGAGGTCCTGCGACCCCAATATGGACAAGGGGATGAAGAGGGAGAATAAAGTTGTCCCTGCCCCCATGTATAGTATATGTTTCCTTCCCCGCCAGTGATTATATAATTGGAAGACCCAAAAGCCTCCCTTTTCAGAGAAGCCACAGGCCTTTATCAGCCTATTGGAAACTGTTTTCTACACAAACCAGCCAACTTGCAATGATTGTCAGCAGCTCCTGGTCAGCCTGTTCATGGCCAATGAACAAGGCCAAATCCAGTTGGAATGGACGCTGCATCCTCAGCTACATGGCTCACTACATCAAAGAGAGAATAAACTCAGTTCAGCTACTTGTCCTTTGGGCCAAACATTCCCTCACCTCTAGAACAGGATGGGTCAACAACTTGACTCATTCCCATGGGGAGTGTAACAAGGCAAGACAGTACAGAGGTTCCTCCATGTTGCTGAGGTCATTTTAGGCTTGACTAGAACTTGATCTCCTTGAAGGGAAACCTCAAGGAAAACTATCCAACTCTACTCTAGGAACCCAAGGCCAAGATGTCATAGGCAGCTTATCTTAGCTTCTGTATAACACCCCTCCCTGTCACCTGCCAAGAAAGGTGCCAGGATGTGGTTGTAGCCTTCAAAACTATACTTTGGTATACATGGGTGCTCTACTAAATACCTGAGTATAGCTCCAGCCAGTTGGAGCGGGGAGTACTTTCAATTGGCTATAAACTGTATTTGAGTGGTTATCTCTGTGTCTAAACTAATGACTGAAGCATACAGTGTGGCTGTGGTAGTTTCCATGAGAAATGAAACCCTAGAGGCTGAGATAGGAACACTTGGTCCCCAGTTGGTGGCACTGTTTTGGGAGGTTTAGGTGGTGGAGCCTCGATGGAGGAGGTGGGCTTCATGAGTCTTTAGCTTTGCTTCACTTCCAGTTTACTCTGCTTCATGTTTATGGTCAAAGATGTGAGCTCTCAGCTTACTGCCTCTGCTCTTTCCATGCCTCTACCCCATGATGGACACTTATCCCCCTAAGCCAAACTTAAACTTTCTTCTATACACCGCTGCTGGTCATGGTAGTTTATGAGAGCCACAGAAAAGTAACATGTGTGTGTGCCTGTATGCACATGTAT
This sequence comes from Mus minutoides, assembly GCA_902729485.2. Lineage (NCBI taxonomy): Eukaryota > Metazoa > Chordata > Mammalia > Rodentia > Muridae > Mus > Mus minutoides. The sequence goes on from CACVCL010022773.1 coordinate 10,029, forward strand.
GTGTATGCATGTGTATGTCCATGTGTGTCTCTTTGTGTGCATGCATGTGTATGTGCATGTGTGTGAAGTACGTGAAGTATGTATGCATGTATATATATGTATGTGTGGTGTGTATATGTGTACACGTGTTATGTTCATGAGTATGCATATGTGTACGTACACATGTGTGTGTATGCATGTGTGTGTTGTGTGTTTGTGTGTACATGTGTCTGGGTATGTGTATGTATTTGTCTGTGTGTATGCACATGTGTGTGTTGTGTGTGTATGCACATGTGTGGGTGTCTCTGTGTGTGGTATATGTATGTGCATGTGTGTGTATATGTACCTGTGTTTCTGTGGGTGTACATATGTCTGTGTGTATGTATGTGTCTGTGTGTAATATATATGTGTATGTTGTTTCCTGTTAACGATCATAAACTGTACACAATTGTTTGTCCTTTCATGCTGCTGACACTAGCCTCCTTGCAAATGCTTGAATGAATACATTGTGCAATGGCCTCACAGTAGCTGGTGTCACTAGAAATGTTCCAATTGCATTATGTTTTATCCTATTGGACAATCTTCAGACACATGGTCCATCAGTTGGTTGTTCATAATCATATAGGAAACACTGTCTCCCACTACAGCCATTACAGTGTTCAAAAGGGTCATTAAACTCATGACTAAGTACACTTCAACTGTGGCCTTTCCACCAAAGAAAATCAGTGGATAAGGAAGAATTTTAACGATGAAATACACATGTAACTTTCAATAGCTCTTGCACTGGGCACACACTTAAGGAAGACATATTGAAAGGATGACATCTGCCACACGCATAATCTTTTCAGTGCTGTATGTTAACCAGCCCCGCATGTGATGAGCCTGAAGTTCCCGTCATGAACTTACACAGCTAGCAATAGTCAGTTTCAAGCAAAGGCAACTGTGTTTGCTGCCTGAAAAAGGATCTTCTAATATCAGTGTCACTGGAGGACAGATGTCATCCTGGCTCTCCCTACATTTCCTTTTTCTAACTTTCTGTGTACAATAACAGGAATGACCACCTTCTCACAGGGCCACTATCACAATGCACAGCTTCACTGCAGGCCTAAAGTCATGGGACCAGCTGACATATATGCCATATTGTATATGACCACACACTGAAACACATGACACTATGAGCCAATTCTAGCCATCCACAGTCAGTACAGGCAAGTATTGTGTCACGGGGTTGGAGTGTCAAGCCAATAGGCGGTCATTTCAAACTTGACAAAGTTAAGTCGAGATGAAAACCTACCAAGATAACTCATCTCTTAGGATTCTTCTCTAAGGGAGATGTGCATATCACATTGTTGAATCATGCCAGGAATAAGTGGGGTGGCTGCTGGTTAGCAATGAAGATGGATAAAGCTGCTGCCAGGTGGCCATTAACCCCACATCCTTTTGCTTAATATGTTCAGCTCTTCCTTAACCCTCCACCCCATGTATGCATGTGTGCGAAAATGTATGATGTGTGTGACGTGTGTGTGTGTGTGTGTAGGTGTTATGTACAGATATCTGTGCTCAGATATTTTTTTAAACCCAGTTCTTTCCTCAAGATCTCTTTACTCTAGAAATGCCCATAATTCCTTTCATTTAAAAAAAAATTGTAAAATGTTATGTGACAAGGATTTGCCATTTCTCCGTGTGGAGCTCAATTATATTAAGTATCTTCACGTTGTGAAACAATCTCCAGAATGTTTGCATCTTGCAAATCCGAAACTCTGTGCCTGTTTAACCAGAAGCTTCTCCTTTTCTCCCCTAGACTCACTCACACCCTCACAACCACATCTGGCTCCCCTAGACTCACTCACACCCTCACAACCACATCTGGCTCCCCTAGACTCACTCACACCCTCACAACCACATCTGGCTCCTGCCTCTAGGAGTCTAAGGACGCTCAGTGAGTCACATGTCAATCCACGCAGGGTTGCTACACCCAGAACAGGCCTGTTTCATTAGGCATAATATCCTCAAGGTTCGCTCACAGTGACATCATCATCCTTAAGCCTTCCTGTCCTATTGTATATAATCTAACCCTAGCACACGAACAACCGTAGACCCAGCCTAGCCCAAGGCTTGGCCCACAATGGGCATGCAGTAAAATATTTGCTATGTCCAGCAGTGATTGTTAACATCTCCTAACTATGGAAGTGATCGTTACATTTTTGCAACACATTCCTACATCCTAAGCAGTGTTCCAAAAGGATGCTCCAGTAACTCCTGGCAAAAGGGAAGAAACAGGGAAGTTCTGAATCCTTCTCCCAGGAAGCAGACATAGATCACTGCCTGTTTCAGAGAGGGGAGGACTGGAGTGGCCTGAGGTACCACAATTGAAAGAACGTCTTAATTCCTTTCATTCTACTTAAAGTATCATTTCATTGTTATTAAAAATTGCTAATGTGAACTGAATGAACACTCCTCAGTTCTCAGCAGTCTAAACTGCTGAGGTAAGAAATTATAATGATCAGTTATTAGAGAGAAAGCCTTTGCATGAATACAAGGGGGAGTCTCAGGGCAACGACTACGTACTCTCTGTCTAACTATTGGGTAATTAATGCACTAAGGAAATAACATGTACATATTGGAAATGAAGAGTTATGGATTATTTGCACTTATTTTCTTTTAGTGGCAATTAAATTAAATATCTTTGATTTCTCACCTGTTACCATGGTTATTTGCAGTGATCCGGGTCATTAATGTCTTGAATGAAATAGTTATATGTAAAATTACAGCTCTCTCAACTTTGCAGAAGATTCTCTGGCCAGGGAAAGGGAAAGCTGTCAATTAAAGGGAAGGGAGCTGTCTGCCAAGGGGGCTTGCTTGTTGAGCCTCTGGGCTTTGCAGAATTCTCCTTCCTAGCTCCGCCCTGCTTTACTACAGAAGCAACAGAAGCGACAGAAGCCTACTTTACGACAGAAGCCTCAGGTCTTGGGATTTTTGAGAAACATGAGATTCCAGAAAAGAGAGTTATTTCCACCAGAGAAGACTCAACCCGTGGTCTCCTATTGTTAATGCTCCTTTATAAAAATGAAATCAATGAGTTTCCTCTGTCTCATTATAAAAAGCTCTGGAAAATGCTCATATGTTGATTATGTGATGAGAAACCAATCCTGACTCTGCTCAATCACCACACCTGCTGTCTTACCTCACTCACTGAGGAGTCCTGGAGTGTGGGGGCTCTGTTCACTGGACCTGGTGGGTCTGTGGGAAGATCACTGCCAGTGACTTTCTCTGTAGAGTCACAGCTGGTGCTGAGAAGAGTTCTGTAGTAAAACTCACTGCTCTACTTCGATAATACATTCCTCTATTCAGAGTCATTTCACACACATGTGCATTGGTTTATTTAGCCAGTCAGCCGACTCTTGTCTGGACATTGATGTTGTGTCCCTTAGGACTTCATCTACTGACCTATTCTTTAGTTATTATTCACCTTCCCTGTTAATTATAAGCAGTTCATGTGAGTCTGGCTAAGGGCTTATCTATTTTGTTGGTTTTCTCAAAGAACCAGCTCCTGGTTTGGTTGATTCTTTGTATGATTCTTTTTGTTTCCACTTGGTTGATTTTAGCCCTGATTTTGATTATTTCCTGCTATCTACTCCTCTTGGGTGAATTTGCTTCTTTTTGTTCTAGAGCTTTCAGGTGTGCTGTCAAGCCGCTAGTGTATGCTCTCTCCTGTTTCTGTTTGGAGGCACTCAGGGCTATATGAATTTTTCTCTTAGGACTGCTTTCATTGTGTCCCATAAGTCTGGGTATGTTGTGGCTTCATTTTCATTAAACTGAGAAGTGGATATTAGCCCAGAAGCTCGGAATACCCAAGATACAATTCACACACTACATGAAACTCAAGAAGAAGGAAGAACATAGTGTAGATACTTCTATACATCTTTAGAAGCAGGTAACAAAACACCCATGGAAGGAGTTACAGAGACAAAGTGTGGAGCAGAGACTGAAGCAATGACCATCTAGAGACTGACCCACCTGGGGATCCATCTTATTTACAATACCAAACCCAGACACTGTTGTGGATGCCAACAAGTGCTTGCTGACAGGAGCCTGATATAGCTCTTTCATGAGAGGTCTGCCAGTGCCTCACAAATACAGAGGTGGATGCTCACAGCCATCCATTGGACTGAGCATAGGATCCCTAATGAAGGAGCTAGAGAAAGGAACCAAGGAGCTGAAGGGGTTTGCAGCCCCATAGAAGGAACAACAATATGAACGAGCCAGTACCCCCAAATCTCCCAGGGACTAAACCACCAACCAAAGAGCACACATGGTAGGATTCATGGCTCCAGATGCACATGCAGCAGAAGATGGCCTCGGCAGACATCAATAGGAGGAGAGGCCCTAGGTCTTTTGAGGGCTCTATGCCCCAGTGTGGGGGAATGCCAGGGCCAGTAAGTGGGTGTGGGTGGGTTGGTGAGCAAGGGAAGAGAGGAGGGGATGGGGGAGGGTGTTTTTCAGAGGGGAAACTAGGAAAGGGGATAACATTTGAAATTTAAATAAAGAAAATAACCAATAAAAAATAAGGTGTAGAGTAATAGTGGGAGATACCCAACATTGCCCTGTGGCCTACGCACATAAACACACACACACACACACACACACACACACACACACACACACACAGCTACTTTCTAAGAAGAAAATTAAAGACTCAATTTAGATAACAGAGAAGCCCAGAAAATCAAGTCACCTAACAGGAAAGGATCGCCCTGAAGAGCTGCATGGGTGACAACAGACTTTATGAGCCCACATCTCTTTTTTTCTTGAAAGGCAAGCTCATGAGTGCGTGCATACATGTGTATGTGTGTGTGCATGTGCATGTGCATGTGTGTGTTATACTGCATGTGCTGATATCTAAGTATTTCTGTGCATTTTTATGACTGTCTTGTAACTTCTCCCTCTAGTCTGTTTGAACATTTTAAATAAAGTGATGGTAAATTTAAAAAATTATATACAATTTAGTGTAGTTCTTTAATATTTTCAGACTCAACACCAGCAAACAAGTGGAGACACTCTTTCTCTAGCCAGTCCCTCCCAAACAGATGACCTTTGGCCATTTTTGAGATAAGTTTTGTAAACACCAGTGATAGGACATAACCTCTGAAGAATGAGCCACAGGAGAAGTCTACTGAAGCCTCATTTACAGGTGTGAGACCTTTGAACAAGGATCAAGGAAGGGTATATGGATGGGGTTCTTCATGATTGTGTAGCTACTGAAGGAGAAAGAATGTGGTCAGGGAACAGCNCCTTTGGCCATTTTTGAGATAAGTTTTGTAAACACCAGTGATAGGACATAACCTCTGAAGAATGAGCCACAGGAGAAGTCTACTGAAGCCTCATTTACAGGTGTGAGACCTTTGAACAAGGATCAAGGAAGGGTATATGGATGGGGTTCTTCATGATTGTGTAGCTACTGAAGGAGAAAGAATGTGGTCAGGGAACAGCAACATGCATGTTTGTACATATGCACATGTGTGTATGTATATGTGTACTCTACACGCATCTTAACTCAAAACATCTAGAAGTCTCATTCATACAATACAGGCATAAGATTTTAGAGTTTGTATAGAGTTGTTTTGTAGAGTGGAAAATATCCTGTTCCTTCGATTTTGTGCCTGGCCTCAGATTTGCTCGCCCAGTGGGTGATGAGTTGCTCATCACCCTCATTTCTGGTAAGTGCTTCAGAGTTCTTCCTAAGACAGTAGCAGTGTGGTCCTGATGCTGGCTGATAACTGGTCATAGCAGGGAGAGCGAGTGCAAGTGTGAGCATGAAACATATCTCACACATCCGTGCTGGCCACCATCTCTGCAAACATCCATGCAGGCAAAGTGAAGCGAGGCGTGCAAGTACATAGTTTAAAATGTTTTCCAGGTAACCTGATGCCTAGCAAGATTAAAAGTATGCTGTGTAAGCCAGAGATGTGCCACAGGCCATATTTCCTGACTTAGACTACATATCAAAAGTTTAAAATGGGCATCTTAAAAGGTACATTTTTCTAGTTAAACACTTTCAGTTCCTCGGGTAATGAAATGTGTCCATTCTGGAAGACAGTCATTGCCTGTGTCAAGTCGGAGGTCCTCAATCCAGGATTTGGCCAAGAGGTGACAGACAAGAGACTTTTCGATTTCTAAGGACAAACAACTTGTTTCCAGTTCAAAAAAGATTCATTATAAATATTTTCCTTTTGTAGCATACAACTAAATCCCTTGGATGTGTTGAACATTTTCTAAAAAATTAGAACAGTTTAATAATCCTAAAGGCAAAATGTCAGGAGTAAGCATGACATATTTCTCTCTCTCTCTCTCTCTCTCTCTCTCTCTGTGTGTGTGTGTGTGTGTGTGTGTGTGTGTGTGTGTGTGTGTGTGTATGCACATGTGCACTTAAAGAAAAAAGTAATGGACTCAAATCAGGTTTGGCACATTCTTTGATCACTTTAAGACATTTAGAAGGATTAAAATGGGCTATTTTAGATACAAGAGTAAGCATTTTATGTAAACAGTATTAACGTTACATTTTTCTAAAGAATATAAACAAGATAATAAACTTCAGAAATCAAGAAAAATAGAGGATCATCCATCTAACAGAACGTCATCCCGTAAGCATCAATAATCCAGCAGAATTAGTGAGAGAAACTGCCTAGATCAAAGCTCAGGGAAGCAGGGGCGGAGGACACTAGGGAAGGCAGGGGAGGGGTGTGTGATGGGAGCTAGGCTGCCAACACGGCTGACTGCAGAAAGAGGGATGCCATGAGGTATTTTCATCTGGCTGACCATCCTGCCACAGAATCTGCAAAGGTGTCCCTGTTTCTTTTCTCTTAGATTCCAAAGCACCTTTTCTCCCTTTGTTCTTCTTCCTCATCTTCCCCTCCTCCCCCTCCTCTTCCTCCTCCCCTTCCTCCTCCTCCCCCTCCTCCTCCTCCTGAGCTCTCATTCTCTCTTGGTGGCCATTAACCACACTGACAGTTTGACAGGCTGAAATAAGGAAATAAAACACTTAAACATTGTTTCCTGATGTATGCATTCATCTCTTCTGCCAAACACGGATATTAAGGAGATATGTCACCCTCCAGTCAACTCGGCTCGCTGGAAGCCCAGGCCCGTGTCTGAAACTCGGAGCACCTCTGTTCCTGCCAGGAGTGTGTGTAAGAGCTTACTGTTCCCACAAATTCTTCCCTCATCATTTGCTGTTGAATAATCCTGAACTGTGAGTTAGATTACGGCACAAAACCTGGTTGTGTTCCAATGTTGTTTGTTTTTAACAGCAGATGTCAGTTTTATTTTTTTCAAGTTTCGAATTATTGCGCCATGGCTAATGAATACCTGCTACTGTCTAAATACTACACGCCCTATAGCCAATGGAGACTTGTTTATTTTTCAAAGATTTCTAAAATGTATGTGTGCACATGTGCACATAGTCACACCCATGCACATACAAATACAGAAACACATGGAAGCCAGAAGAGGGCATCCCATCTCCTGAAGCAGTAGTTACAGGTGTTTGTGTGCTGTACGACATGGGTTCTGGGATATAGGTGCCGGTGTTCTGCAAGACCAACAAGCACTCTTAACCTAGTATTAACTCTCCAGCCTCAGGTGTCACGGTTAAATATGAGGCACACTATAATCTAAACAGTGGATTTACAGGTGTGAGACAAAGAAAGGCAGAGAACCCTTTCGAAGGGGCTCTCTCCGAAGGCTCCTCCCCCCTTGCTTCTGGTCCCCTGTGGTGTGATCATACTCCAGCTGCCACGAACTGCACTGTTCTGTGTTGTCCTTCCCACCATCATAGCCTGAAACTGTGAGCCTAGCAAACCCTTTGTTCTTCTGGTTGTCTCTGTCAGGAAATTTGACTAGAGCAACACTAACTAGCATTAAAAATAGATAAAACACAATGGCTGCAGTAAGAGTCTCAGCAAACCCAGTCGCCAACTGGGAACTTACAACTCCGCTTAGTTAACGTGACACAAAGTACAGTCACCTGAGAGGAGACTCTAAGGAAGGGCTGTCTACATTGGGTCGCCCTGTGGGTAGGTCCATGTGGGGGGGTTGTCTTAAGGAAGGTAACTGACATGGAAAGACATAGCCCATGGTGGGTGGCTTCATCCTGTAGGCTGGTACAACAGTGCGGAAGCAAAGCTGAGCCCAGGCAAGTAAGCACACACATGGCTCTCTCCCTGCTGCTGTGGATGTGATATGTCCTAGTTGGTTTAAGTTTCTGCTATACTTCCTCTCCCAGGATGAACTGTGTAACTTGGTATTGAAAGCTGGCATAAACCTCTTTTATCCTGGAAATGTTTCTGTTAAGAGTATTTTATCACAGCTACAGATATGAAACCACCACAGTCAAGAGCATGCTTTCAAGACTGTCCCCATGTGTGTCGTACAGCAGGGGCCCAGTGAATCCTCCTTGGAAGAATGAGCAGGAACCTTGTGATAAGAAGCAGTGACTGACTTGCTCTCCAAAGGATGCTTTTTAAAATTCTTTACTCGTGTAATCACGTATATTCTTGAGGTCATCAACAAGACAGATGAGACATATATATAAAAATGAACACCTCAATGATACAAAATGCAGCCACAAATAAATGACAAAACTGCTTAAAACTGAGGGTTAATTTCCATTCATAAGTGGCCTATTTTGAAGACTGACAGACAGTGGTGTTGACCACAAGAATAATGCACAGAAAAAAAAAAAAGGTCTCTATGCTGTTGTGTTCGCTCTTTTACCTAAACTGTTCCCCAAATAAATATTAAGTAATTCCATTTGAAGTTTAGTGTGGGCATTGAAAGTTAGATCCCTTTACAATAAACTCATAAACAGTTTGTTTAATCAAGTGTTAGCTACAATTATTATTCACAGGAATAAATGCTCGGAACACTTCACCGTTACCTTTGGTGGTAGGGTGGAATTTTTGTCTCTCTTTTACAGAGTTAGAAACTGAGGCACGGAAGTAATATCTTGGGTATGGAATCACCCAAGTTCACTAAGGCCTAAAACCTGAAAATGGTTCCATTCTAACTCCAGAGGATGTTTACTTGGGGTCAAAACTCTCACATCTTTCACAGTGGATTTCTCCTTGGTAGTGGACTTTAAACACAGCTCTTACATGTCAATATAGCATGCAACACGGAATCTCGGTGACTTGACTTACAATTGCATAGATGATAATATAGCTTTATTTAGGCATGATTATATAAAGCCATCTCCAGGAGGGTATATAATGTACTGTGAGCACACCCCTTTTACATCTCTCTCCTCTCCTGTTAAACCACTTTGTTCTTCCCTCTGTATCATCAGTATGTACATTTATCATGCAACTCTACTCTCTAGGGCCCACACGTGAGAGGAAAATATGGGATCCTGCCTTTCTAGATGGTCTTGATTCAGTAGATTACATCTAGTTGCAAATGACATGACTTCATTCTTCATCCCTCTGAAGTTGGACAGCTAGGTAAGTTGGATAACTTAGCCGTTGTTGTGAGAAATTCTACAATAAATATCAATGTGCAAAGATCTTCATGATCACACAGCACTTTTATCCCATGAAAAGGCTATTGAGTAGGCTATGTGGCCTATCCTGATTACAGGATGAAAGAGTTGTGTGTGGTCCAGGATGGAGAACGCCCCGAGATCTGTTCCTCCTGTGGTGGGAAGCTCGGCAGAGGGGTTTTCACCATTTTGCTGATGTCATCCTTGCTTTGGTCTTATTGGCTGTTCTCTCACATGACACAACTCAGCACAGAAGAGGCAGAGCTCTTCCTGCTGTGCCTTAGCCATGCATTGCAGGTGCAGTATGAGGGACTCCATTTCTAAGCAAGTACAACCCAGTGTATTCCAGTAGGCTCGCTGGTTTTACGGAATCAGGAGACACTCTCACACTTACGTGCTCTCGATCCTCTAAACTTGTTCAACATGTATTTTATCAAGAGATGGAAAAGAGCAAAGATCTCTTGTCCTCAGACCAGAAGGCCAAGACAACACCCTGCATATGCCAGCACAGAGGCAGGAAGACATCAAAGTCATCTAGAAACAAATGTCATCTCCTTCGACGACACTCACAACTTTCCTCAATCGTAGACTCACAGCTAGAATTTCCACTGATAGTATAACATAGACTTTTTTCTAATAATATAGAAAAGAAGGTGATGAGGTAAAGATGGAACAGGTTAGGGGAATTGCATGGAAACAAGAAGAAAGGGAGAAAAGAAGAAGAGAAGAGGAAGGAAAGAGGAAAAGGAGGGGGAAGCAGGAGGGAAGTGTAAAACTAAAAATAATAATAATAACCGGGAATTCAGTTTTATCTTATCCATGCCCCTTGTAAAGCTAGGATTGTACTTTAAGGCAAGATCCCCGCTTTCAGTGCTCAGTGATCTTTTATTGCTGTAACTTCCTCTTCAAATAGGTTAATTACAGAGGCAATTAGGCCAGCTTCACACAGGATGTCACTATTCCCTAACATAAATAGCACAAAAACACATGTTCCAGGCAAAGAACAATGTCTGTAAAGACCAAGTTCCAGAATGCAATGGAATTCTGACCTCTAAGGTGCTGCGGGGCTAACTGTGCGCTTGAGCTTCTCTGCTGCCAATCCTGCTTGCTGACTGAGCGCCCCTTCTATGTTTTGTTTGCATAGATGTCCTCTTTGTGAATGAGGAGGGGGTGTGCTTAAATTAGCACAACTCACAAAGCAAGAGAAATCGTGGGACTGAGTAGCCGAGCAGAAGCAAGTGGAGTAAGTACCGTCTTATTAACAAGGCAAACGGACAGCTAGAACTGAAGAGGCAAACTCTATTATTAGTTTACACAAATGCTTTCATCCCACAGCCTCCTGGGTGTTTCCTCTGTGCTGTTTTACATACTCATTTTGGAAGTGAGTGGCTGCTATAGTTCTGACCAAGTACTTAACAGCACCAAGAGGTTGTTAAAACAACTTTAAAAAAAATCAGGATGTAGAGAGCTCTAGGCAGAAGGGTCCAATCTTGGTGTTAAATGCAGCATAACAGTGGCTTCCTAATGAGCCTGAGACCCCTGAACACTAATTATTGCTTGCTTGCTTGCTTGCTTGCTTGCTTGCTTGCTTGCTTGCTTCTCAAACCAAAGTGATATATGCCTCTTCAAGAGAACAGAAAGATGAGTCGGATACCCAATGCCTATTCACAGAAGCCATGCAATCCTTCCTGATGGTGGCCATGAGGATGACGAGAACAGAAAGAGCACATGACACTAGACATGTGTGGTTCGGGAACTGAGTTGTATCCCTCTGGTCACAGTGACAGTGAGGTCTGAGGTCATAGCCTCAGATTCATGAACTACATGGCTTTCTCCTTTTCGGTTATAGTTAGGTCTTTTGGTGTTAACTGGACATCTCAAGCATCCTTAGCCATTTGTCCAGTGCAGCCTGAGTATGTAGTGAAATTCTGTGGCCCACTGCCTTCCTTTTGGTGTGAAATACTCAGGACACAAGTCAGCCCGTGAGTGGATCAATCTTCAAGCTCCTCTGCCTGGACTTGAATACTACTCTGTCTTTTCATAGCAGTTGAGCTGTGACAAATTATGCACACAATTTTCCTCTGCTTTTATTCTTTCTGTTGAAACTAAAACAGACATACTGGTGCTACCTGCTTCGTGGAGTGATTAGTAAGTTGAAAACTGAATTACATACCAAAACTGTCACTGAGGTTATGCACTGGGGAAAAGTCAAGAACAGCTGCCTCAAGTGTCCTGCTGTGAAGAATGTCCAACAACATGTGTGTGCACACACAGGCGTGTGCATGCATGCACACATTTAAGTTGTTTTTTTCTTTATTAGAAAACAGAACTTTTTTCTAATAAGTGATAAGTTATGATCATCAAGTAATACATTTAAGTGGTAGCTAAAATTCTACAGAAAAAGTGAAACCAGAAACCATCTATAGCCCAGAGTCTTCCCACAGTTTGACTGGCATAAGATCCTTTCAGGGATGTTAACCCATGCCTACCTGACTGTGGAACAGCTGAGCGAGTCTTGGGTGGACTCTGTCCTACTCCAGGTGCACAGAGTCAATCCTGAAGACCGACAGACGGACAGCAAATGGAGAGCCGCCTTCCAGAAGCTGAGTGATGTCACGGGGAGCTTCTCAGATAATTTTTTGCTCACAGAGCAGTGGCTGGACAGCTTCTCTTCAACCTTTCAGCCCCATTTCCTCCACAGGGTTTGGTAGTGGGTGGTTGAATCAACGAAGTCAGTAGGCAAATCAGTTGTTTTGACTACACTGCCTGCAAATATGGGGTTGCATGCATGTGCATACCTTCTGCCATGGATGCTCCAGAAAGCTGCTGTAGAACTGATAAAGGAGCTTTTCCCTACAGTGCCTTCAAGGGAACAGCCAAATAAACGATGCCTGTGATTGCAGGTCACACACACCATGGCCTCAGCCTTGTCATCTTTCCATTCAGGGATGTCCTGCTGAGATTTTAGCTAGGATACCTCTAGGTTTTTGAATTACTGATTTTGTATTTCTGCCCACTACAACAACCAATTTGGACACACTTTGTGGGTAACCAGATCAATAGTGTAGACATTAATTCTTAAGGGGTCATGGGGGAAGGGAAGCCACTAGAACAGTTAGCCTGTAAAGTAGACTAGAAAAATCACTAGGAGAACCACAGACAGTGAACATAACCGGTTCCTTCACAGCCCGCTGCTTTTTGCACAGATTGAAGCAGAGGGCGATTCAAATCAGCCCTGGTGATGGAGCCCCAGCACCAGGTGAGAAAGAAGCAGCTAAGAGCATGGCTAGTGTGAAGAGCATGGCTAGTGTGCACTCTCTAATTCAGCATCTCAAAGGAAGGCCGTGCTGATCAACCACAGGGATCGTAAATGACCAACCAGACAGAGCTCAGTGGTAGAGGACTTGCCTAGATTGAGTGACCGACCTCCTGATTGCAATCTCGGTACTGGGATTGAGAGGGAATAAAACAGCCAACTCGCAATGGTACTTCTCTCAAATTCTCTAGGAGCTCAGAAAGATCACAGACAGTTTAGATACCACAGCAAGTAAAAGGCAAGTGTTAACATTCAGACATTACCCAAGCAGTAAGATGCCATGAGTCCCCCTAAAATTAGGGAAGCTGAGAATCCTCACCCCTCAGTCTCAGTCACAAAAAAATCAAATTATGACATCTACTGTATGCTAAATAAAAACATATCAGAATAGACCGGTGTCAAACTGTTTACAGTTACAACACTGTTATTTCTTTTGTTCATATTTAATGTTATTGAAAGGATGGAAACCTGCCTTGAGAAGGATCCCATGCAACCCTAATAATTGTACTCTAGGTTTTCTTCTGTTTGCTTTACCCCTTTCCCCCATTTTCTTTCTCATTCATCTGTTGACATTATCGGGCACAATTAATAACAGTTCAGCTTAACTTTTAGCACATAGCCCTCCAATTCCCTCGAATCCCCTCCCTCTTCCTTTGGTGTCACCTGTGGAGTCTGGCCAGAAGCCGTGCCAGAGAGAAGCCTCCAGGCCCTGTTCATTCGATGTTTGAATGCCTCTGTGTATATCCAAGGCTTACCTCAGTGACCATTTGCAATATTGAGTGGAAAAGAGCAGGTTAGAATAGTCAGCACTTCTAAGCCAACTGGCTACAGGGAACAAAATATATGGCCAAGGCCAGCATTTACAGCAATAACGTTTATGTATTGTGTTACTCCTAGGACGATCCAATTTATAAAGTGCCTATTGTGTATACATAAGGCGCGACTGTAAATCACTACATTAAACAGTGTCAACTCCCAATACACAAGTTTCCCCCTAAATTCTGCACACTGAGATTGATGGGGGCTTTCTTCTTAACAAAAGCATGCTTAGAAAAAAAAGAAAGAAAGAAAGAAAGAAAGAAAGAAAGAAAGAAAGAAAGAAAGAAAGAAAGGAGGAAAAAAGAAGAGAGAGAGAAAGAGAGAGAGAGAAAGAAAGAAAGAAAGAAAGAAAGAAAGAAAGAAAGAAAGAAAGAAAGAAAGAAAAAAAGAGGGAGGGAGGGAGGGAAGGAGGGAGGGAGGAAGAAAAGACAAAAAGGAAACCATTTCAGATTCGTGCTGGGCAAACGCATCCCCACATACAGGAGCAGGTGTCTGCTGTATGATTTAGACACCTTGGAAGCATCTCTAGTGAATATTAACCTTCTCAGCAAGAGAGAAATGTCCACAGCATAAGCTGGGGATGTGGCAGGAACTTGAGTCTGACACCAACATTAGCCTTGTATTCTTTCATCCTCAGTGGAGAACAGATCTAAAATAAGCGGACAGGGAAAACCTCTTTTTGGCATCTGTTAGTCCACATTGATCTACAGGCCCTTGAAAACCCGAGAAATAAAGCATTATCGATCCCTCACAAAATGATTTCACTAGGCTCTGACTCACAGTGGAGACCCAAAGCCCAGTCAGTGGCTAAAACCTATCAAGACTTGTGAATGAAGGACTAGGAGAAGAGCTTGCTGAGCCATCTGGAGGGCCCAGCTAAAGCCACATGCAGTAGTGTGCACAGTGGTGTGCCCAGTAACTCCAGGGAGGTGGGAGAAGTACCACATGCTCATGGGCCAGCCAGCCTGCTGTATGCAGCAGGAAACAATACAGTGACCCTGTCTAAAATAAAATGAAATGCTGTCCTCTGACCTCCATGCCATGTATATAACAGTACACACTCACACAATGCACACACACACACACACACACACACACACATGCACACACATATCTTGAAGTGGAACTAATGCATGCACACATTTTCTCTGAAATTCTAGCCCACAACTTACTCAGAATGCAAATCTTTTGAAACCTGAGCTCCCAGGTGAGGATTAAAATAATTCTGTTTCCCTATGTGTTCCTTAGAACCACTCACAGGGGACGAGCTGTGAGGTCATCCAGGCAGCTGAACTGGGCGACATTTAGAAAATCGTGAAGCAGTCTGTGCCTCTTCTCTTCCATTTAGGCAGGGCAAAGGGCATGTGCTTTCTTCCTCCTCCACCCACAGCCTTCAAATATCCTTTGACTTGTTTGAGACAAAATGATGAAAAGCTTTAACAGTTTTTATAGGTTAGAATAACCCTCTGTCTTACAAAAGCTCATTTCTCCACACAGGATGGATGACTGACACTTCCATAGAGAAAAGCAACTCCCTATCTCGGCTAAAGTTAAAACTAAAGTCAAAAAGCAGGGAAAGGAGTGTATATTTAAACAAACAAACAAACAAACAAACAAACTGTGCTCAATTCTGAATGGATGAAGGACCCACCACTTTCCAGACCCAGGGAGGTGCACTGTGAGGAACGCAGGAAGGACGTGGAGCTCAGGCTATGCAAGAGTGACTGAGACACACAGACTTCCTGACTGACCTGAGAACCTGCTGCTTGACTCAGTATTTCGGGGGCAGATGTTTCCGTTTTTAATTTACTCAATAATCTGAAAAGTCCAATATCCCGTGGTTTTTGTCAGAAGGCTCTGAAAACTAGTCTTCTCTCCTAATTGTTGGGGTTTGGTAACAATGATAACCAATTTGGGACTTTCTTTATAACCAAGTCTATCAACCTCAAGGAGTGAGTTCAGTCATAAGTGGAAGGTTCTGGAAGGATCTGACTAATGATCTCCAGTCATGAGGAAGGGAGCCCCAGCTCAAAGGATTTCTGAACAGGAAGAGAATGGAACGATGACATGGTGAGATTTTCCTCTTCAAACAAGTTGATTCCTCAGCAAATCAAGAAAATCACAAGCCAAGTCCTTCTGAACCCACTCAGAGATAATTGGGAAAATAAAGATCATCACGGAACCTAGAGGTCAGAGGATTATCTAGACTACTTTGCAAGTGAGCCGGAGGAATTCTCCTATCTGTGCCTCCCAAGTGCTGAGAGTACAGTCATGTGCCACACTCAGCTGTTACAGGGTCACCAGGAATCGGGAATGGGAATCCCTTTCTTGTCTGGCAGACACTTTAC
Source organism: Mus minutoides (assembly GCA_902729485.2). Taxonomy (NCBI): domain Eukaryota; kingdom Metazoa; phylum Chordata; class Mammalia; order Rodentia; family Muridae; genus Mus; species Mus minutoides. Next base: position 26,026 of record CACVCL010022773.1, read on the forward strand.
CAAAGTAGCCATCTTCCCGTCTCTCAGAGTGACTTTTCAAGTAGTGAGCCCTCATGTTTACCAAGCAGCATCCATGAAGCCTTTTTTTCCAAAACCCTTCTGCTGAAATGCAGTCCGAAGCCTTGTCTACAGACAAGGTGAAATTGATGTTACTCTATGCATCAAGAGAGATGCCTGTCTACATGGCTTCTGGGAGAGAGAATTTTTATACCTTGGTGGATGATACTGTTGCAGAAACACTATAGCCACCATCTTGCTACCACAAGATGCCAGCAACTGTCTGTATGTCTTATGTAAGGTAGCTAAGAGTTGGCTAGGAATGGAATCCAGTTATAATAGCTCAATTTAGAATTTAGCTTTGCCCCTCACTTTTCACTTTTGTTAATAAAAGCACATGTGTGAATGTGCCATACTTTAACCATCTCCCAAATGTTTGTGTCCCTGACTCCTGTTTAATGTTGCCTGGCTATCTCTTCTTATCTTCCCTATTGACCCACCCTTAACCCATCCCTGTTGCCAAAACCATACAGTATACACTGCTTCTGAAATCACTATTGAGTCTTTTTCCCTTCCATAGTATATACACAATGTAGGAGTATTTTTCACATATCAGAAAAAGAGAAGTAAGAAGTCAGGTAGAGAGAAAAAGATTACTTAAAAGAAGGATTTCAATATAAAGCCATTTTCTATGTTTCATGAGGAATGGCACAAACTGATAATTTATTTGGACACATATAAAAATATGTTTTTGCTAAACCAATATATGTAGTGTAGATTAGCAAAAATAATATGCATGCATTCCGATTTCAATTCTGACTGTACTTGGCTGACATAATTATGATACGCCAAAAAGTAACGGCCAAGGTTTAAAGCACTTGCCCCCTTTCCTTTGAACGGGATCTATAAATGCCAAGAGGAAGTATTTTAGATTAAGTGAATAGATTAATAAACATCCTTGGGATGTCTATCGTTAAGGCTGATTTATTTCCTATGGCAGCAGTAACTCAAAGAAATGCCACAATATTCCAAAAATATTGCATGTTGCTGTCTCCACCATGCACCGTAAGGACACCATGTGAGAATGACGCTATCTACAGTCTTCCACAGTACTAATTATTCACAACAGTCAACAGATACTAAACCACTTGAGTTTACGTGGGCAACAGCACGGGAACCACTCATATTTATAATGCTGAAAAATGGCCTTTCATTTGCAAATTTATAGTGTAGCCATAATTTCTTGAGGGAACTGAGAGTTTCATTCAAAAAAATTGCCACAACATTTATCTACGCAAGGATGATGGATATGGTCGGTGAAATTAAATGCTTTTAAAAATTAAAATCATAACGCCAAGGAAAAAGATGTGTTCCATCCTGCATTCTCACACATTTAAGTAATGACCGCTCTCAGTGCTTACAAGGCTTGACCCAGACAGTGTGTTAATGTGTATTAACTGCATCCAAGCATGCTGTTGTTAAAGCTGTACTAGGAACAACTACACATTCCCAATGTGAATTGCTCGTTTCATCTTCTGATTCTGAGCTCCTGTTTTAAGCTATGCAATTCAGCTCTATGAGTCAAACAGAATGTTCCTTAATTGCGTCGTCGTGTTTAGGTCTTAATCCTTTTGTATATAGCAAACTATTATAGTTTTATCATAATGCCAAAGTTAAACATATACTTACATTGAAAAATATCAAAATACAAATGGAAAACATTTCCTGGGATAATCAATAAGAAGAATGATTGTCAATGCATGAAGAATAAAGGGTAGTGTTAGGTGACATCTCGTGCCTGCCTTCCTTTACAAACATGTATAAGGACTTTTCAAGCACAATGATGTGTGTATGTGGGGCGGGGGGTGTTCACAAGTTAGTAAAATTTGATCCTGAGTTTGATCATTTAACAAATGTATGTAAATTTTAATTGATCAACAACTTGTCTTTCTTTCACATTAACTACATCAGTCCAAAACCCATGGTTCCAAATGCTGGCAAAGCACTTGAGCAGAACATTTTGTACATGAAGAAGAGTTTTCCTGCTTAACCCCAGCACAGTAGCATCAGCCATGCGGCAGCTTTACGTACCCTTGCCGGCTTGCTAGCTCCGTGCGGCCAGGAACAGCCTCATCATCATCTTTGGGTCAACAGCATCCAGTACAGCACCTGGAACATACACACAGCCTGTGAATGTGCTTGTTGTGCTGACTGGCTTCTACTGGAAGGTACTGATCAATGATATAACCATTCTTCCCTGGAAAATGCCTTATTAAAACAGCCCACCTCCTCACAACTGGATGACAACTTTACTGTGAACATTTAATCCCCAACAATAATGGTTTCCGAATCTTCATTCTAGTTTTATGATAGCCTTTTTTGTTTAATATTTTCTATTCTTTAAGAATTGCAAGCAAGTATACAGTATTTGGATCATATTGCCCCAACATACACACATCTACTCCTGCCACAGTGCCCCACACCAAACGTCAACCCCTATTTATTATCTACTGAGTCCAAAATTAGTACAACATAAATATGCATGGATGTGACGCTATCCACTAGACCATAATGTTGATGACCATTCTAGATCACATCTGGAACTAACTAAAACCTAAACTGCTGAGAACAACTCAGAGATTTTCTTGGTTGGATCATTTTAGGTAAGGAAACTCATGCTACAGCTAAATCATTCTAGGTGGGAAGACCTGCCCATAACCTGGGCCATGCCTTCAGGTGTCTCCTATACGAAGAACATGAAGAAGGAAGCTCTCGCTCTTTGCCTGCTTGCCCTAAGACCTGCCCATAACCTGGGCCATGCCTTCAGGTGTCTCCTATAGGAAGAACATGAAGAAGGAAGCTCTCGCTCTTTGCCTGCTTGCCCTAAGACCTGCCCATAACCTGGGCCATGCCTTCAGGTGTCTCCTATATGAAGAACATGAAGAAGGAAGCTCTCGCTCTTTGCCTGCTTGCCCTCAGTTTTGGTGGCAAGTTCACTCTCTCACTGGCTTTCGAGCTTACTGATTCTGGATTCTGGCATATACTGAAGACCATCTAAGATAGTCAGCCTCATGGGCTGAACAACTATTGGGTTGTTTGGCTTTCCATAAGAAGAAAACCATCGTTGGAATCATTAGATCACAGCCTGTAATCAAGAGAGGCCTGACTAGTGCAATGGTTGACATACCAGGAGATATACTCCTGAAGAAAATTGACTTTCTTTTTCTCAGTGCTCATCAACTGTCAATAACTTCTAAGTTACAGCAGGGGCCTCATGAACCCCTCCTTCAAGCAGGAAGAATACTGAATAGTTGGATCTTTTCTAGTCTCCCCTCTGGTGTCCACTATCTTACCACACTATCTTCCTTAAAGGCATTCTCTGAGCCTTGAGTACACTGTATCAGAGCACGCCCATAGACATTTTCTCTCTGCACTTGGACAAGTTGTATATCTCTCCTTTAACCATCAACCACTACAAAAGAATGTTCTCAGTGTGTGCTGAGAGCTGGTCTAATCTGATCCATGGCCCAGATGGGCAATCATCTTTTTGTTTTTGCAGACATGGTGCAGGTAAGCATTTGGAATCATGCCCTTTAGAGGTGGGCTCATTTTAGGTAAATTACTTTGTCTTGACAAATGCAACTATCTTCAAAATATGATGCCTTTCTAACACTCTTGTCAAAGGAAGATGAGGTGATCTTAGCATACACAGCAATGTCTAAGGCAGGGTTTTTGTTATTTGAGGGTTCTCCCTCAAACAAATAGCTTTCTACCTCAGAATTAGAAGGTGATATCCTGCAACCCTGAACATTATAGGTGTATATTTGGTTACAGCCCTTGTCCTGCCTATAATATACCAGTGCAATTTGTGATGGGGACTTTGGACTATGTAAGCTCTGCAACCATTAAAGGCTAAAAACTAAAGCCATAGGCTCAACCCAACATCCAGGAAGAACCGGAGACTAAAGGGAAGCCCTGTGGACAGTATGCAATCAAGTCTTCAAATCCTGAGCACAAAAGACTGGTGTGAACTTCTCTTTGTTGATAATGCCCAGTGCAGAATATACATGTTGCTGTCAGTAGCACATCCGCAAAGGAAGCCTTCTCCATCCTCTCCTGGTTACTTCTAGTCTACATCCTTCCTCTGTAGTCAGCTGTGAGTGTATAAGGTTTGTCCAGAAAATCTGAGCAATTTGTTAAGTCAGAGAATGGTTGTAGAAACCCCCCCTCCCACATACATAATTGGTGTTAGAGGTAAGATTCATCTGCCCCCCTCTTTCTTTAACCTTGCTTTAACAGTGACTACCTGGGCAGCTGGTCACAGCAGCCCATGCCCCTGCTGTAGATACATAGGGTCTAAAATAGCTCTGAAAGGTAACGGCTTTTACTATTCAAGTAAGCTTAAAGATCTCAAGGTTTAAATCCTTGGCCTGGGTGATGTTTGCATAGAGATTAGAAGCTATTGTTTATCTTGTCCTATGTAAACAGCAACCATCCCAAATTCTCCAGTAATAAATTCATAACGACAAAAATGTTTGCACAATTGTTCCTGTTTGGTAATATGAGTGGTTAGTGATATTTCAGAAGATATGTTAGACTGACTAAGACCAGATATTAAAAAGTAACTTCATTTAAAAATCAAATGGTTTTATAATAAAATATTAACAAAATTGTTTGCTTTTCCTAAGTACTTGGGTTATTTCACATAACTTGCTACTTATCTATCTGAGACTTTTCTTATTAAATTACTAATAACATTTTAGTAGATAGACTTACAAGTTGGCCCTCAAGATCTCCCCACCTCATAAGTATAGCTGCACGTTTTACATGAGGATGTGAGCAGGGTTTGTTTCTGCGAGTGGTTGATTGGGTGACACAGTTGCCTTTCATGCAAGTGGCATGGTGAAGCTTAGGCTCGTCCTGTAAGTGTCTGATTTCTTAGCCAGAGATAAAAGGTTGAGAGTTGGAACACTTCTGCTCAGTAAGAAGGATTGTTTCCAACACTGCTGCATTCGGGATGGAAGGGGTGGAATGCTGGGGATAGAAGGTAGATTCTAGAGGCAACACATGATCTAGCTAGCAAGAAATAAGGGCCTCAGACCTACAACCAGAAAGAACTAAATTTTCTAACAAGGAGAGTTGAAAATGTAGTATTCAGAGCATCTACAAATAAAAGCACAGCCTGGCCATCCTGCACTATAAGCCTTGTGATATTCCGAATAGCAAGGACTAGAGCCAGCTGGGCTCTGTGATACACAACACTGAGCTAATGTCCAGGTGTCGTCGTAGCCACGGAGCTTGTGACCATTATCTTTACAGGAAAAATAAAAACAGGAAAATGCCAATCTTAAGAGACTTCTGTTCAGTTTTTCAAGTAGAAAACGAGAAGCTCCTGGTAGCCATATTGAAATAGTCGTGTAGACTCCTTGTAGTACTGGTGACTCTCGGATCCCCTTCGAATGAAAAACAGAACCAAGTACCAGTCCATACTTATTACTTGTACAATCAAACACTTCCCTAGTTCAACTCTTCTCCTAGGTTGTATTGAGACATCAAAACTATGTGTAATCGGTTACTTCAGGCGGATCTTATTCCTTTTTAAAGGGATGTAATGAGGTAGCAGTTATCTCTTCTGAGGCAAGTGTCCACAGCACATTTCACACAAAACACAGAGTTCCTAAAGTAGTTGGAATGAGGTTGGGATTGCTCTGGAGGGCTCTGCGGTGACTTCAGCAGGATGTGAATTGTAGGGGTTTATCTAGTATCCAGCATCAGGACCACATCTTCTTCATAGAACACAGAGTACTCCTATTCAAACGGGATCTACATGGCTTCAACTCAGAGCCATTTGCTCACTGAGGCACTAACTACTGAAGCATAGACACCATGCCAGCTCACTGAGGCACTAACTACTGAAGCATAGACAACATGCCAGATTCTGTCTATTCCGAGTGGCAAGGAGATGATGGAACATACACAAGGGTCTATTTGTTGCAGGATAGCACTTTTTAAAAATTCACTTTCCAACAACTAAAAGAGGAAAAGCTATACCAAGTGGGTGTGGTGGTGCACACCTTTTAAGCCCTGGACCCTCAGAGAAGCAGAGGCAGGCAGATCTCTGAGTTTGAAACCGGCCTGGTCTACAAAATGAGTTCCAGAGCAGCCAGGGCTGCACAGAGAAGCCCCATCTCAAAAACCATAAACAAACAAATAAATAAGAATATATATATATATATATATATATACATATATATATATATATATATTACAATATGCATTCAACCGCAATATGACAATCAAACTCTTACTTGGAAAACCTTTAGCATAAATAGATCCCCCCTCCCCAACTCTCATTAAATACTGTACCTTAAAGATACAGAATTTATCAAGTTGCATTTAAACTGCACCAGATTGGTGTCTGCACTTTCCCTAAACAAAACACAGG